>RJWM01012955.1:0-54875 GCA_004363535.1 Dasyprocta punctata | reverse complement strand
CATTCTAGATGCGCCCGATCTTCCTGTTTTCTAGGGTCCTGGACAGAGGTGAACAGGAGAACTGAGACCCCCTTAATGCTGACTCTGGGAAGGATAAATTTGTAGGTTTTTTTCTTAGGGCTTTGACATAGGACTAAACCTCTCTGTAGCTACACTGCCAGGTCACTTGAGGAACTTCCTGCTACCACAGGACTCTGGTAGGTGGACATGAATTTGGAGGAAAGAAAAGTAGCAACAAGGGACTTAATGAGCAAACTATTCAGAAGATGAAGAGGTAAGACACTATGATCAGGGGCTCTCTAAACAAAATGCTGACATACAGTGAGAAATACACTGTAAGAGGAAAGAGAGGTAGGGAAAAAGAAAAAATAGGAAGGAGAAAGATGAATAAAGGTTCAAGTTCAAAGGCAAAAGTATTTTTGTGAACTTAAAAAAATACCATGTATATCAAATGTGAATGTATCTCATTGTTAAGGCCTTAACTGTAGCCTGAGAGAACAGTGAATAGAATTCGGAAGTACAGAGCAGAACTAAATTATTTATATCATGAGGAAAATAGTGAGGCACTTGACACATAAATCTAGAGACCTTACATTTGCATGATATGAGGGGCTTTTTTTGCTTTTTTAATTTTAAAGATAGTAAAATCCAACAAAACAAAACAGAACAAAGCCAATCAAAACAATGCAGTAAAATTGGTACAGAACTTCAAAGCAGGATATTGGAAAAACAACAGCTACCGTAGTATATCTTGTTATCTTCACAATAGTTGTCCATTTTATCAAGTATAGCAGAATCAAACCAAAAACAAAACAGAATAAAACCAATCAAAACAGAATATTGAATAAAGCAAAACAATTAATGAGAATAAAGCAAAACAGTGAGAACAACATTGGACTTCAAACATAAGACAAAACGATATCCCCCATATTTGCTATATTGTATACTGTCATCCTCCCTAGAGGTGCTGAGACCGCTGGCCCCAGGCCTGAAAAATCAACCAAATAATACAAGCAATTAGTTGCTCTATGTACCTTAGTTGCTACCAACTCAGCCTGTCCTCTGAACCAGCTAATTGCTTACGGGGGAGGTGGGGGAACAGTATTTGATTCTTAGCCTGCCTGCTGATAGGCTCACAGGAGGCACTATCCGACTCTTCTTTCCTTGGAATCCCTGCAGCTTGCGCAGCTTACCAGAAAGGCTGGCTAGTTGATTTTTTGGTGGGTTTTCCCAGTCCCAGCATGGCCGATTCTCAGGAGGCACTGGCTTTTCCCTCCCCGGAACCTGCGCAGCTTGTGCTGTTTCATGATATAAGTTCTTAAAAGAAAAAGAAAACATGAAAATGAGAAATGTAATCAAGCAAATAATAGAATAGAATTTCTAGGAGCACAAAATCATTTACAACTGATAATAAAGATATACACTGAACATAGAAAAATTCATGGTCTCTAAGAAAAAAGTAAAAATCTTTAAAAGCTTTCCGATGAAAGAATAGTTTATTTGCACAATGAAAAGAATCAGGCTGCAATCAAAGTTTACATCCGTAATGTGTGGATACAGAATAACATCTAGAGATGCTAAGAGAAAGTGGATGGAACTCATGGTCCCACAGCTAGACAAGTATTGTGCACCTAAGTCAGGAAGCACAGTACCAAGTACTCATGCTAAGGAAAACTCTGAGAAAAGACCAACCCACAAAGGATATTAGGACAAGAATCTCAAGAGAGGAAAAGGTAAAAAACTGAGGAATCAGTGGTAGGCAGCTAACACAGTACTACACAGTTAAGTCCAATGGGTAATGATAGATGGCTTAGTAATATAATTGCACTGTAATTGCTAAACATATTTATATTATTGTTTTTACCTTGGAATTTCTAGCAAGCACTACACAAAAGTGAATTAGTTGTTTAAATATTGAAATAAGTATTTTTTAAGTAATTATTTCACTCAATCAAGAAAATGAAATCAAGAAAATCCAATTTAAAAAAAGAAAGCACTGGCCAAGTGTGGTGATTCATGCCTATAATCTTAGTACTCAAAAAGACTGATGCAGGAGGATGGAAAATCTGAGCCTGGCCTGGCTGAATTTGCAACTTGGTGTCATCTACTGTCAAAATAAAAATAAAAAAGGATTGGGAGGTAGCTCTGTGCAAAGGCCCTGGTTTCAATCTATGGTACCATAAAAAATTAAAAATAAATAAAAAGAAAATTAAAAAACAAAACATTGTAAATAAAAGAATTCGGTAAGATGGTAGAAAAATGTAAACTTAATAAAGTTTAAATATAAATATTAGAGTCTTTATTTTAATAAGCCAATCTATTCGTTATTGAGAAAGAACAGTTAATACTCATATGATTAGATTAATTTTACATGTCTATATCTGTTAAAGTAAGTAACCATTTTGAAGATAACGATATGCAATATTGCAACCATTGTCAAGTTTCTATCATCCGATTTTGTAAACCTGCAATGTTACTGTTGTGTATTTACTCTAGTCATTTGTCTCTTTTGCTTGTTGTCTTTGTTTTATATGTCTTTTTTTCTGTTTTTTCTTCTCTTAAATAAAAAAAGCCAATATAAATTAAAATCTAGTTATTAACATTAATTTTGAGGACTTTTTTAATTAAATGGCTGTGTACACACCAATCATCCACCCTAAACACAAAATTTCTATTACGCAAAATGTTCATCTTGAGGTGATAGATTATGCCCAGATTATATTTCATTTCTTCCTTACACAAGTGTTACTAAAATGTTTTGCAATTAGCACACATTATTTGAAATTAAATGGTGCTCTCCAAAATGAACTGTCAGGAGGAAGAAGGACAATAGCAGATACACAATGATGATCATGGTGTATGAGATGGGGCAAATTAATACATCAAAGTGAAGACAGGAAAAGAGTTCTCACTATTTAGGACTTCCTGTTCTTATATTAGAGAACCATGTCATTCACAGCAAGTTGCTTTCCTGTCATTAGCAGGAAGGGGCACTCGTAGGTGGAATTCTCACAAATTTGTTCACTTTCTGAATACTCGTTTTCAGATGCAGTTACACTCATGTCTGCATCATTAAATTGATTCACAGATTGTGTTATTTCAAATTGGTATAGGAGAAAGAAACTCTCAACCTATTAGATATCTGGTATGAGTTCATGTTCTCTAAAATCAAAGAATGCGTTTTAGGAACAACAGAGGTTAAGAGCAGAATATATTTATTGAGAGAAACAAAGCTTTCTGAGAGCGAGAGAGAGAGACAGACAGACAGACAGACAGACAGACAGAAGGGGTCCCGAGAGGGTTGTCAAAGTGTCTGTCTTTTCTAGGGACTTTAATGGAGCAAAACCACAAAGTGAGGCAGGTTTAAGGTGGGGGAAATATGGGAATTCACAAGGTGGGTATGCAGTAGGACAGAACTATGGTCAACCAATAAGATTAATTGCTCATGTAAAATTGATTAAATTGAGGACAAATGGGGAAGCAAGTCACATAGCAAGTGGGCATGCATACAGAGCAGTGACTGTTCTGGTAGCAGGTTAGGTTAGTGACTCCTGGCTTCCTCAGGGTGATAGAGACCTATTTAGAATATCAGTTTTTAGGATGTGGGTGCATTTGTTTGATATTTTGTCTTGAAGTCTGGCCCACAGCAGGGGGTGTCTGTCTCCCTTACAGTTACAAGTTATCTGGTCTTCTACACTGGCTCCTTGGAGGGTCTACCCCTGTCTGGTTGCTTATAACATTTCTGTCTAACTCAGTTGCCTGTAATGAAATGATAGAAAAAACAGTATTTTGTAATGAGATAGTAAGCATAATAGGTTTTTTTTCTGTACCACACTCATAAATACTTTTAATTTCCCAGAATATAACATAAAAACCAAATATTCTAAATTGACATTTTCTGTGATATAAACTTCAAGTCAATGGTTTGTTACCTAGCAACCACTAAAAATAAACAAAACATTATATGTTTCTTCAAGGTAAATGGAACTTAAAATTGACTGAGAAAGTAATTGGTTTTAGAAAGAAATTTGTAAAATAGGTAGCATCTGATTTGTCTCTAGGAACATCAATGATGTAGAACTGACATCAAAGAAGATGGGAATTTATAAGCCCAATTTCAATGAAAACCTTTACATAACAAGCTGATGTAAGAAAATTTTCTAGTATCTAGAGGTGAGTCCTACCTAATACCTATCTGGCACAAAAAAAAGATTTTACTAAATGTTTGTTTAAAAAAAAAGAATTTGCAAACATACAAAGTCATAGTTTTCCTGCATTCCCTATAAGATCTCTGTCCTGCATTTTATTCATTTTAGGTATTCAGTAAATTGTTAGAGTTAAGCAATCAAACACTGCCAGAGTTGAATGGGTTATTGGATTTTTTTCAGAGAAATTAAATGACTTTTCTAAGAGCATAACTTTTTCATCTACATCTCAAGAAGAGCTGAGGAGTTTTGGTGTTGATATCAAAATATATAAACATTTTCTATTCTCTGTCACTCCTTAGACAATTTGATGTTCCCCAGTAGCATAGGGTTTGGCACCAAATGCTCTTAGATACAGTTCTGCAAAACTTTGGCAGGTTATTTGTCTTTTGAGCCTCAGTTTCCCCAATCAAGGAAAGCTGAAACTGTTATGTCTCTTACAGGTATCTGTGACATTTATACACTGAAAATAAGAATGTAAATTTAGGTTTGGGTTTTTATTATTCCCCAGTTGCACATTCCCCTGACTGCTACACAGATTTTGCTGAGAAACTGGCAGCCCAAGGTAAAAAGTACTAATTGGGTTCCCTGCAGGGGAGCCTAAACTTGCCTATAGCACTTCAACTTCTTTCTCTTTGTTCCATTTATCTTTCAGCTGTGAGTGGATTTTCTTCTCTTAATATTAGTTTGGCTATTTTACAGTGGACAAATCCCCCTGGCTATGTCTGTGTATATAACCTAGTCTCTCAAAGGAAAAGCGGTACCCTTCCAAACTAGAAAATATATACTTTCAGTGCGGCTCTAAACCATCAATGTTATCACCTCCTGTCTTGTTTGTTCTACAGCAAAGTCCAAGGTGTCTCATTTTTATTTTTGTTCAGTCCTTCATCTCCCACCCTGAAAAAGTTTGCCAACACCTCCTGCTTCATCAAAATTGCTTTCTGATCCAGAGAAAAACATTTACCACATGGTATATTCTTTAGCCCTTCACATTTTTCTGAACACATAATTCTCTCTGTTGCTTTTCAGTTTTGGAGAATATCTTAAGTTAAGCTGTAAATCTTTTCATTTGCAAATGCTTCCATTTCAAGAAAATATAGATGGTTGTTGAGCATGTGCACTTGGAGTTTGGAGATGAACATAATACAGTCCCTCACATCCAAAGAATTCACAAACTAGTCCAGCACAGGAAGGATCACATGGCACTGCAAAAACTGCCTCAGTAGAGAGATGGGCCTAACATTTAGCCAGAGGCTTTTTTTTTATTCAATCATTTCTAACCTGCCTTGTTTCAGAAAAGATTAATAGTTTTTCAAGTTAATATAACTTATGCATGTCTCCTCAAAATTTTATGTTTTTCAGAGTTCATTTTGGAATATCCCTTGGATCATCTTAGCATATGTTTTACTACAGTAGAGTGGAATTGAGTCACAGTCTCAGAAAAGACAACTCAGTTAAGAGAAAACATTGCAGGTATGGGAAGGATCCAGGAGTAGGTAACTCTGGCTGCTGAGAGAATCTGGCAATATGGTAACTAGACTGAAATTATTTGTACTGAAAAAGATAATTCTATAAGGATATATGGTAGCTGGTGTATTTTCAATTTTCTCTTGCTGCACATTTATTTGCCACAAATTTAGCAGATTAAAACAACAGCTTTATTTTCATGCAATTCTGTAAGTCAGAAGTCAATACTGGTAAAGTGGGATCTTTTATTAGGGGTCTTATATTTAAGATGTCAGGAAAGTTGCATTTTCTGTTGGAGGATCTGGGGAAGAATCCACTCCCATACTCATTCAGATATTGGCAGAACTCATTTTCTTGAAACAGCATGCTGAGGTCCTAGTTTCTGACTGCCTAAGAGCTCATAGAGGCTGCTAGCAAGTACTTACAAATTGGTTCTCTCCAAAATTCAAAGCCAACAACAGATGATCTCCTTCACAACAAAAACATCTCTTGTTTCAAATGTCAAGCCTTTAAAGTTTTACCTAATTAGACCAGACCCCTGAAGAGTAATTTCACTTTCTTAAAATCAACAATGTCATACAATAGAACACAATCATGAAAATGCTATCCCATCATATCCACAGTCATAGCCACTCCCAAAGAGGAGGGTATTAGCAGGACATGTACGCCAAGAAGAGAGAAACTTGGGGCCACCTTAGCATGTAACAGCCACAACCCAGTTCCTCTTTTAGTGTGTAGAGTGCCCTGAGTCCTAAGGACTTTAGGAGAAAAAAGGTAGATAATCATGAACAAAGGACCAAGCGGGCTTTAGGTTGAAAGACAAAAAGACTAACCAGGTAATGATTATATAGGAAATTACTATACAGTCCAAAGCCTCTCCTCAGAACAGAGGTTCTGTTCATTTCTAACTACCACTTTTAAAAAGATTGGAGCTCTTTTTGAAAGATAAAAGGAAGAAAGAGTTGAGTATCCCCATCCTAACATTCCACACATCCTAACAATAAAAATGTCCATACAGGATACTGCTTTCAGTTTAAAGTTGGAAGTAAAAGAATATGCCAGCTACACAAAATTGTACAAATTTCAGTCAGATAAAACATTTAGAAAAAGATAAAACATTTTCCATCCCCCTCACTAGGAGAGAACAACATGTGAAGGGTGTTCTCTAGTAAAACAAATCACTGCACCAAAGAAAATAAAAGCTCTAAGTGTCCAAGTTCTTGCTATGAACTTGGGTCTAAGCTAGACAAACTGAAGTCACTGTTTTGTTTAATCCTGGAACAGCTTTGTGAAACAAGCAGTATATCCTCAACCATGCCATGCACAAACAGGTAAGCCCTCTGCTCAGAAGCAGAGAGGCCTGCCCGGAGTGCTCACCAGGATCCGTCTTCCCTTGCATAGCCTGGACTTCTGAGTGAGGAGAGGAGCTTAAATGCATTTGAAAGATTGTCGTGGAGAAGAGGAGTTAGACTTTTCTGCTCAGCTCCAGAGGTAAAAGTATGCTAGTAAAGGTTTAACAATGAACTCTCTACAGAAATTCCATGATGAACAGCAACATTTGCAGGTTTTCTTGAAATAAATACACTATGGCCAACATCAGACTCCAATCAAATATCATATGTGAGATTATGAATAGAAGCAACTTCAGCCTAGTAATAAAAATACCTTGAATCAGATTTTCTTCAGTGTGCTACAGAGTTTTCAAGCAAGTAAAACTGCACTAGAAATACCTTGTTCAAAAACTAGTGAGGCAATAAAACTGCAAGTTTGAGTCCAGTCTGGCAATTTACTGACTCAGTGAGACCTTGTCTCAAAAATTTTAATGTGGGCCATTCATGGACTGCAGCGGGAGAGAACCAGGCCTCAAAAAGAGGTGATCCCTGCCTAGAAGCCAGGGCCATATGCAGGCTGCTGCCAGAGTGGGGACAGCCACACCCAAGCCTCTCTCCATGGGTCAGTGCCATTGGTAGACTGCAGAGGGAAGAACCAGGCCTCACCAGGAGGTGATTCCTTGCCTGGAAACCAGTGCCATATGCAGGCTGCTGCCAGAGTGGAGACAGCCACACCCAAGCCTCTCTCCATGAGTCAGCATCATTCTTGAACTATGGAAGGAGAGAACCAGGCCTCACCAGGAAGGGATCCTGGCCAGGAAACCATACCATTTTCATTGTTTTGTTGGGTTGGGTTTTATTCTCTTTTGTTTTGTTTCATTACGTTAAATCTGATGGCATGAGCAGCTATTTAAAGGATGGCAAGATATATTATGGTAGCCATCTTGGATTTACTACTGTCTTGTTTCGCAGTCCTTTATTGCATTCATTGTTTGTTTTTATTGTTTCTATTCTGTTCTGTTTGACTTTTACTATGTCTGAAGGTATCTGCAGCTAGTTGAAGATGACAAAAAGCATTATGGTAACTATTGTTGGTTTTGTAAGGTTTTAAAGTCCTGTGTCACTTACATTGGTCTGTTTTGATTGGTTTTATTGTTTTATTTTCCATGGTTTTATCCTCTTTAAAATAAAAAAAATTAAAGTTCCTGGGAAGGCAACTCTGTGCAAGGCCCTATCTTAATTTCCAATACTAACAAAACAAACAAGCAAAGAAACAAAACTAATTCTTAGGACTCCAGGTAGTTGAAGCACATCTTGATGTTGACAGAGGTAATTATAAAAATGAAAATTTTGAGCAAAAGATTACAAAGATGGGGTGAAAACAATGGAAGAGTTAAAGACATCCATGGTGAGAAAATGGAAGAGTTAAAGATATCTGATAGTGTCCTACTCCTTTACACATCTATGGCATTCTCTTGTTTGCAGGTAAGACACTTCCCTATCAGCTGCTGGCTTCCAAAGCTCAGGGGCAGAGCCAGCAGGGTCCTCCAGTTAATGCCCTGAGCAGTGATGCCCGGGGAGAGGCTCTGCTGTTTTCCATGCCTGAAATCTCTAATCGCTCTTCCTTTTTCAGTTTCAACATTTTAGTTTGGAATTTTTCAAACAGTACATTGTAAAAATCACGTTCCTGGCAATTTTCTTTGTCACTGTCTTCCAGAAATTAGAACTATAAATAATAGGAAAACTTAATTATGAATCTTCTTAAAAAAGTGTTTAGAGATGTGGTGTTTAAATCTCCGTAAAATTACACCTTTGAAACTGCTTGTGTTTTCCCTGCCAATTAAATTGCTCATAAAAGGAAAAATTTTTAAATATATAGTTTGGAACTGTTTCCCTGAATCTTCACACTAGTGTTGCTTTTGCTTCAAAAGATAGCAGTGCTCATGCAAATACTGCAAACATCAGCAAATTCAGGTCAGGCCTTCAGTGGTGTGGGAGGAAGCGGGAAGAGACACTTCAATCTCTTGGTTTAGTTTCTATCTAATGGTTTAAAAACACCATCCACTTAAAAGTTTGGTTCTTATTCAAAACCTTGCACTCAGAGCATGTAATAACAGTTATAGAGGACCTTGTTAAATTTCCTTATAAAGGTGCTGCTCTCTAGAGCATAGGAATATGGATTTCTTTTTAATTGCAATTATTAGTGTATTAAGCTCACTTACTTGAATACTAAAAATAATCATTTGTATTTACAAAATTCCTGTCTTCTTAGGAGCATGGAGACTCAAAAAATATGTCTTGCTTACCTACAAAAATCCTATCACTTATACAGATTTGAGGACCAGTGTTATAGACTGCTAAAGTAGGTAGAAATATTATAAGCAGTCAGGTAGGGCCCTTGAAAGAGTTGGTGGAGAAAATGAAAACTCACTACATCTGTGTGGAGCAGCACATTGGTTGGAGCACAGGCCTCAAGATAAAGATGAAATGACCAGGCCTAAGAAAAGTGGTAACAACCAGTCAAATAAAGTTTAGGTAGACATCAGTCACTTCAGTGAGTAACCAAGATCCTCACACTTATCGCTTCCTAAAAATGTCTTTGTTCCTTCTGTGTACCCTTGCTATGTGACTTGCTTCCCCATTGGATCAGTATTACTGTTGTAGTCAGGAGTTGCAAGGAGAACAAGGCAATACAGGACACATAATTTATAGTATTATTTCTAATGGTCATCCAAGGAGTTAAATACAAAGAGAGTGCAGGAAATCTGTCCACACACTAAAGACTTAGAGAATCCAGCTGAGGGCCTGGATCCCATGGCAATAACCTGCATGAATTCATCAAAAACCTAAAGCCTATGACAGTGCGTCCCATGAGTCCAACTGGAGGCCTGGAGCCCATGACAATGACTCATGCAAGTCTGTCTTATGAATCTGCACCAGGCAGACCCAAAGGTCAGTGGTGGAAGCTAGAGAGTCTGTGCCAGCAGGGTGAAGGATCTGTGCTAGTAGGTTAAGGGTTCTGCACTGAAGCCAAGAAGTGACTCTCAAAATAAGGACCAGGACTCCCTTGAAAAGCACCACAGCCATTCTCAGTGACAATGAAGTCTGGAGCTCCTGCAATGATGAGAACAGCCAAGTTTATATCAGGAAGCCAGTGTGACACTCTTTTCCTGGAGATTGAACAGCACATATCTCCCCCTCCAGAACCAAGAAGCAATGCTCAAAGTAAGGACCAGAGCTCCCCCAAAGTGAACTGCAGCCATTCTCAGTAACAAGATCCTGGGCTCCTCCAAAGATAACAGCCAAGTTCATATCAGAGAAGCCAGCATGACAAGCTCCTCCAGGAGAACCAACAGCTCCAAACAACAACACTTAGGAGAATCCACGATGCTCTTCTTCTTCTCCAGGTCTCCTTTTTATGGTGGCAACTTTTCTCAGGTGGGCCATCCAAACCTCTGGTTATGTTGAACCATTGAAAACTGAGAGGTCAATTGAGGGTGTCATGGCCAGGGTTACTCTTTGGTGGATGTGTAAATGTTCCTCAGTGGAAGCTGGATCCTGACAGCTCAACTGGATAACCAACAGAAAAAACTCCATTTTTCTATCCTCCCTACCTACACTCCCCAGTGAAGTTAGAGGTAACTCTCTCAGTGATCTTTTGGTATCCTCTGTTCCAGAGTAACCAGAGACAACACTGTAGGAGCCCTCTTTTAAACCTCCATTAAGAGTTGAGCTACAGATTTGCAATTTTCTCTCTGCTATTAAGTTAGAAACTTCAGTTTTTCTCCCACTTACTGGTAGTTAACTTTAGAATTCCTTGGACTACCTTATTCCTAAACCATTCCTTCCAGAAGGAGGTCAGGCAGCTTGCAACAACTGTTTGCCTTTCATGGAGGAAAACACCTATCAAAGAAGGAATTTACACTTGCAACTTACATATGCTAGTGAGGGGTAAAAAAAGGGGGGTTTAGTCAACTTTTCTCTTCTTTCATGTGCACCTAGAGAAATGATAAATGTGCTTTTACTAGCATGTAAGTTGTGGCTGCTGAACAGTGGATACAAGTTTAACCTGTGAGCTTCAGAGATACAGAAATTTTAGAGTGGATTTTGAATAAAACTTAGCCTAGTCTTGCTGCTAAGGAAGAGTGCCTAAGTGATGAGGTAGATATTATGACTTTGCTGTCTCTAAAAGTGTTCTCTTTTCTGGGCTGGGAAGTTCCCAAATTTGTCCTTTTTTCTGTTTTCTTCTCTCCCTTTCAAAGAATTAGAAAGTGGTTGTTCAGATCTCTTGACCATTGGGTTGATAGCAATACTTCCTTCTTTAAACATTACTCTTACAACTGGAATCAATTGTAGTTTGTGCTTTTAGAAGCACATGCTAGAGTTAGGAGTATGAGTTTCTGGGGAACAAAGGTGGCTAGTGTGACTTGCCCTGCCTTCTGGTCTCTCCCCAGATGGCAGCCACCTGACCTGGAGCAAATCACCTCAGAGGATGGCATGAGGATATAGAAATCAAGCAAAAATGAAAGGAACACTAATTTTTCTCTTATATTTCAGATGAGACACTCAATGCACAATATACTCCTTTGAAATGTGTTCTTAGATACTGGAAATTATTCAACCCTCACATATTGAGAAAGAGTGGTTTAATATTTTTGTGCACCTATGCATGGCCTGCCTACCCTCTAGAGCCAAAATGGAATGCAGATGAAAGTATTGATTATGATACTACTTCACAACTAGAACTGTACTTTAAGAGAGAGGGAAAATAATTAAAATTACCTTATGTTCAGACTTTGTTTGCATTAAGAGATAATCCTTGTGTTCAAAACGTAGATATAAGCAACAGTAAAACCAGACACCTCTGGCCTTTAATGCATCCACTATCATTGAGTTTAAAATTTCCTACCACTGCCCTTTGGAACCTGAGGGCCAAGTTCCAAGGCAACCTTAATCAAAGCCTCACCCATGATTCCCAAGCCTCAGGTGTCTTAAATCAAACATTGACTTCTAATGAGAAACAAGCAGCAATGTAAGCTGCTATTACATATGGAGATGAATATCACATCGTTAATTTTAGAAGGCCAGAAGACAGGTGGCCAGGGGAATAACCAGTTCCAAATGAAGCCCAAGCAGTCCTTACACAAGATCCCTACTGGCTTGCCAACCAGACAGGAGATAGAAATATCAACAATCTTCAGACATGTATTCTTGAAGGTCTGAGAAGAACTATTTTAAACTATTTTAAATTGGCAAGTACTCATCAGGGGAAAGGTCAGAACCCTTTTGCCTTCTTAGATCATTTATAAGAGACACAGATAAATTATATATCCCTGGCTTCTGAGTCAATAGAAGGACAGATTATTTTTAAAGATAAGATTATTACCCAAGAAGCTTTAAATATTAGAAAAAAGCTACAAAAGATAACTTTTACTCCAGATAACTCACTTGATACTTTAATAAAAATTGCTTTCTCCGTATAATCAAGACCAGGAGGAGGTCAAGGGGAAAAGACAAAGAGGCCAAGAGAAAATATCTGCCTTTGATGTGGCCTTAAAAGGAATAGAACCTAAACCTGATTCTTGGGGCTCCAAAAGAGCTCAATGCCTAAATTCAGCTGCTACCACTGCAGAAAGCCAGGACACCTAAAGAGGTACTGTCATAAGAGTTCCCCTAAGCCATGCCTGATTGCAAAGGTAAGCACTGGAAGTCAGACTGATCTCTGAAGTAGAGGTCCCAGAACTCAGTCACATCTTACCAACTGGTCCAGCAAGACTGAAGGACCCTGTGGGCACTCTCTCTGCCTTGTGTCTCTGGCAAGATTGTCATCTTCACAGAGGAGCCCTGGGTAATCATGACTGTAGATGAAAAAGAATCCAGCAGACAGTGGACACTGGACACTGCTGCATTTCTCTCACTGCTGCTGGACACTGCTGCATTTCTCTCAGTCTTTCTTTTCAACCCTGGCCTTTCTTCCATTCATCATACTTCAGAGAAAGAAGTCACTGAAGAGGAGGTAACTCACTATTTCTTATAACCCTTAGGCCATAACTTGGATGGCTTTCTCTTCACTCATTTTATTTATTTATTTATTTATTTATTTATTTTGGTACTGGGAATTGAACTTACAACCTCATGCTTGCCAGGCAGGCACTTGTGCCACTGAGCTACATCCTTGGCCCTGACCCATTCATTTTCATTATGCCTGAAAGTCCAGTTCCCTTACTGGGGAGAAATATTTTATCTTATTTGAGTACTGCAATATATATGCACCTATGTCAGGTACGCTGCCTCCTCCTCATGGAGACAGAAATAAATTCTGAAATATGAGCAGCTAAAAGCAGGATAAGTAGAGCAACAAGAGCTTCCCTGCTGCAAATACATCTCTAAGCCTCATCCTTTGGGGCAAGTGCTTTCCCATGACTTGGCATGTTTTGAATTTTCCCGAGTCCCGATCCTGCAATATATAGATGATGTACTGTTACGTGTACCCTTAAAAAAGCTCTCCAGCCAAGGCATCTAATGATCTGCTGAATTTTCTAGTAGACAGAGGTAATAAGGTCCCTAGGTCTAAGGCACAACTCTGTAGCCTTGAGATAAAATACATGGACCCTCTTTTAAAACAACAGTCACACTATACCTATACCTTCACTGTACATGAAGGCCACAGTCTTTGGAAAAAGGTAAAAACTGAATGGGACATCTTTGCAAAATGACTCAGAAAAACCCATCTACAGTTGCCTTACTTACTACCTTTAACTTTTGTCAAAGTAAAATATACATCTCAAATTCTAGGCCTTAGTCTGTTTAAAATAATTTATGGATGCTCTTTTCTCACTAATGATTTTCTTTTTGACAAAGAAATAGATGCTTTACTAAAAAATGTTACCTCACTGGTTAAATTCCAACAGCCTCTTCAACAGCCAATGGAAGGTCAATCTAAAGAAAAGGGAAATCCCATATTCCAACTCAGAGATTTAGTACCCTTGACTAGTCTGTCTATCCTAAATGAAGAAGTAAAATTAATGAGGCAAACCATCCTCCAAAATCAGCTGGTATTAGACATTCTAACAGCAGAACAAAGTGCTACTGTACATGCAAAAATGTTCATCATCTTTAGCCATTAGAGAAATGCAAGACAAAACATCTCTGAGCTTCCATCTTACTCCAGTCAGAAGTGCCATCATCAAGGACTGAGAAAACAACAAATGCTGTCCAAGATGTGGGAACAGGAGTGCTTATACATTGCTAGAGAGAATGTAATCTAGTAAAACCACTATAGAAAACCGTATGGAGATTTGACAAAACACTAAAAATAGGAATTCCATTTGACTCATCTAAGCCTTTCCTGGATATATATTCTTGAAAGAATTAAAGACATCATACTCTATTGATACATTTACCCAGGTTTAGAGCAACATAATTCACAATATCTGAACTCTGGATATCAAAAGACAAATGGATAAGAAAATGTGATATTTATATATGTATATATATATATATGAATATAGAAGAATGGAATTATGTAATTTGTAGGAAAGTGGATGGAACTTGAGACCTTAATGTTAAGTATAACAAGTCAGATATAAAACATTTAATAGCACATGATTGCTCTTATATGAGAAATCTAAAATATAAATACATCAAAGAATAACATAAAGAAGAGATGATAGGAAGGTCAAAGGCACACTTCTTAGAGATAGAGAAGGGAATCAAGAGGAGGGGGCAAGCAATATGGAGAGGTGGTAAATGGGATTGAAAATAATCAAGATATGCTATATCTATTACACCTAAATACAGTCATCGGTTATGTATAGCAGACCCACACCAAAGAGAGAAAATGAAAACAAACAAAAAGAAAATGGTGCTTAGAGCATTATAATCAAAAAGAAGCCCTCCTAAAATTCAGTTAAACTGAGGGAAACACTGAAGCCTTCTTTATTGCTTCATTATTTCTTCAATTCCACCTTGTCATTGTAGCAGAAATTCCCATAGCTGAATAATTTTTTCATCTCTTGGCTCCTTAGGCTCATGAACTAAGATAATTCAACTCTAGATCACATTTTTTCATATTTCAACTTTTCTAAAACTTGCATGTGTCTTGTAATCAATGATCTTTTACAAGTGGTTTTGGTTGGTGACAATGGTAATTTATCAAATGCTGTAACTTGTCAGTCTTCAAAAAGACTGGATTTATTTTTGAAACAAAGGCATTTTGTTAACAGAGCCACTGCATAAAAATTTGATATTATTAGTGAAATACTTATTGTCAGTATGATGACTCAAGTTCCCCATTTTCTCCCAGAGCAACAACCAAGTTCCTACAGACCTTCATGAAACAGAGTTACATTTTGTTACAGAGAAACATAGAAGACATGTGCTTCTACTGAGCCAAGCAAAACAATAAAGGCAGGAAGCATCACCAATGCCATCAAAAAGATGAAATACACACTAAAGCTATAAGAGAATGGTGTGAACACCTGTTAATAGTTTTTTCTTTATAGCAAATACGATCCAAAATCTACAATAAATATTGTGTAAGATTAACAAATTGCTCAAAGAGAAAAAGTAACTGGGAAAGGGAAAAGGGGAAAAGAAGAAAGGGAGAAGGAAAAAGACATAAATTTACATTTATATACATAAGATAGCTAAAATGACTACACTACTAGTACTATTAGTGCTTGGAAAAGAACAGTTAATACTCATATGGTTAGATCAATTTTACATATCTATATCTGGTAATCTTAGCAACCCTTTTGAAGGTAACAATATGCAATATTACAACTATTGTTAAATTCCTATCATCTTGTTTTGAAAACCTATACTGTTATTGTTTTGGGTTTGATGTTTGTTTGTCTCTTTTGCTTTTTGTTTTTCTTTTCTGTATCTTCTTTCTCTTAAATAAATAAAAAAATACTTTTTCTTTATTAATGATACTTAAAAATAATATGATTTGGGGCCAGGAATTTAGCTCAGCAGCATAAGTGCCTGACTAGCAAGTGTGAGATTGTGAGTTCAATCTCCAGTACCAAAAGTAAATTAATAAATAAAAAATAATAATAATAAAATGATTTGTCTTAAAATCAGTAGTCTTAAATCTAAGAAAATGTGGTACTTGGCTGGTCTCTAACTAAGCCTCAGCCACATGTACTGCTTATAACAAAAGGTTTTTATTTCAAGTGACTGAAGGGAAGGTCCAATTTCAAACAACTTTCAGAAAAAGACAAACCATTTTTGCAATTTCCTAGCATTATTAATCTTTTCTTAATCTAGTTCTTTTTGAACCTTAAACGGAATGTGTACCTCTGTCAGTCAATGTGTCCAACACTGCAAATTCCCTGCCACCACTCATGTGCGCTGCTGTGAGGTCTGCTCCAGTTATCAGAGCTCAGGAGCCTTCTGTGTATTCTTCAAAATTCAAGGCTCAAAAAATGCCTGTGCCATCTTTTCATGAAAAAGAACTGCTTCAAGTAGATTTATACTGAGTAAAATTCATTGATTCAGCAAAGGCACAAGCAGATAATGGTTTTAGTTTCCTTAACTTAATCCCAAAGGAGCGTGGTAAAAAGTAAGCTGGATTTTCTTTAAAAGATATTCTGATTCAAGTTCAAATGAAACAGTTTTTAAAGTGTCTGAAGCAAAGGATCCTATGGGAGTCATTAGCAACTTATCAGCTGCCTCAAAATGGTTGGGGTTGTCTTTTTCAAACAGGGCTGGAAATCCTCAAAGGACTGGAGAAAACATTGGCTTCATGGCTTCTGGGGAATTCTGGGGAGTGGACAGTATCACAGGGACAGGCAGCCTCATCTAACTTTACACCTCCCATAGTTCTCCTGGAGGTAGCTGCTACAGCTTTGTCTCACCTCAACAATAACAGTAATGTCCCCTTGCCTGGTCTTTGAAGTCCCAATACTTCTTGGGAAATGACTGTAGTTCAGTGGGATTCCCAGTGACACCCTGGTAAAGGGTCATTTTGTCTATCATATTAATCTTGGGACTCTATACTGCTTGCTTGTTGTGTGTAAGCTTTAAAAGCAAATATCAAAGTTTAGTGGCAAAATCTTCTACTTGGAGATAAAATGTCTGGACTCAAGTCCTGGCTCTGTCACTAACCAGATATCTGAATTTAGGCAATTTGTTGTTTAACACCTCTAGGTCTCATTTTAATTAATTAAAAATTAAGAAAGGCTACTATGAGACCTAAGCATGATAAAATTTTGCAAACTCTAACCAGTGTTAAGTGCTATGAGAATCAAGCATGATAAAATACTTCGCAAACTGTAACCAGTATTAAATGCTATACAGTTATAAATGCTAAAAACCCTATCATCAGATAAGCTACAATGCCAGATATAAAAAGATTAAATGTGTATAAAGGAAGGTTTGCTCTTTACAATAGAAACGGCATCCTTTATTTTATAGTCAGTATAATAGTTCATACCATCTTACAATGGAAGATATTTTAAGGGTCATTAGAAGATGCTAAGTGACTTGGTCAAAACCTTATAGCTGTAAAGGAATAAATGGACAACAATGAAAAGCTTCTTCAGAGAATGGAGATTTGGAGATGACTATTTACAATATTGTGCTCCTGCTGAGATTATTTTAAATTGTTTGCTCACCCTTCTTACATCATTATTCAACATTATTCAACAGTGTGAGGACATGATTCCTGAGGGGCACTTAAACCATAAATGTCATGCTGTCAAAATTCTTAATGTAACCTAGTCCTTCAAATGTGTGCTTCTTTTACTTATGAAACACTGCTGAAATTTTAAGTATTGACAAATTTCCAGTTTACATAGGAGAATTCTTAAATATTCTTCAGGACTCTGAGACCTAAGCCATGTCTGGATTCTCTCCATAGGATACTCCTGGCACCAGAAAATAAAACTTAGGAGAGGTTCACAGTGTTTATTTTATTCAAATAGAATTACAGTACTATTAACAGGGGAAATGTCCTGAGAACTGAGTGTTATGGGGATGCATTGATGAACATATAATGATGCCTACATGAATATGTTTTATAATCTGCTAAATCCTGGAATAATAATGGCCATCATGTGTTGTTGTTGTTATTTTAATTGCATGTTGGGCATTATGTTAAAGTGCTTCAAAGGAGTTATTGCACTGAAGGTTCACATGGAATTATAATCATATTGTGACAGCAGTTTAATAACATACTATAATAATAAAAGTATTATTTTGGTAGTACTAGGGATTAAATTTAAGGAATGCTGAATTACATTCCAAGTCCTTTTTATCTCTTTATACTTTGAGACAGGATCTTGCCAAATTACCCAGCTTGACCTCAAACTTGTGATCATCCCTTCTTAGCTTCCCAAGAAATTATACATGCATATTATCATACCCAATGCCTGATAGTATTAGTATTCTAATTTTACAGAGAAGATTGGAGAGCAACAGAGAATCAGAGACTTGCCCAATGCAAACAGAGCTGGTCATGGATTAAAGGAAAGAATTTCTCTCAGACAGATAATCTCACAGCCCAAGGTCTCAAATTCTATGTTTCAAACACTAATGAATGTTTTTCATGATACACTATGAATGGAATTGTCTTTCCTTAGTTGGTTATGCAGTTACCAATCACCCTTTAGGTCCTCCAGGCTTCCTTGAATCCACCAAAGCAGGTCAAATGTCTCATTTATTATATACACATCACAGGATTCTAACTTTCCTTCTTAGTATTCATCACAATTGTGTTTATGCTTAAATGCATTTTTGGATGACTGTTTAACTTCTACCTCCACCCACATCTTGCTTGCAGACTGCAAGCTTTATGACAGTAGATGCTCCCTGAGAATTAAGACAAAGAACAGAGGCACTCAAAAGGCCCTTGATGTTTCAAACACTACCCTTCCCCCTGCAACTAAAGCACAAAACCTAGAGAAACCCAAAAGGACCACTACATGCTTCCTGCCCTCCTGCATATAGAACAGAGAGACTACTCTCAGGAAGCTTGAAAGGGTTGACTTTTACTCTGATCGTGATTTTCCTTTTTTCCAAAACACAAAAGATCATACAATCTCTGAGGACGCTGCCAGATTTAACTTTCTGTAAAACTGTAGGCCTGAAAATTTCTTTACCATGTGAAAGGGGAGAAAGTGAAAATTTCCCTCAGCTCTGGCCAAAGCTTCTAAAATTAATTAGTGAAAACTTGGAGGTCTTAAGAAGATCTAGATATTTATTATTTGTTGTAAATCTACAGATATAAAAGTCTATTCCATGCATATGAAACTAATTCTCAACAATGAGAGTAAACAACTGAAAATCAACTAGACACAAAAAAACAAGAAGGCATAAGGCATGTTGCAGTGAATTATTAAACTAAATAAAAACTGTTAAGTGCATCCCAAGAATGTTGCAATGTTTCTAAGAACAGTGGAAAAACAGAAAAAGCTAAAAACTACAGTGAAACTGGAAATACTTAGCCAATATAAATCTACAGAAAGCTCAATATTTTGAACAAGTTTACTGCTATAATCATGGAAGTTACTTCTACCATTAGTGAATGCAACTGAGAAACACTACTAAACTATAAATGACTAAAAATCACACAAGGAAATACAATTCTCAAAAATTTTAAAATATTTTATTTCATGCATACAGCAATTCTATTATGCTGAATATAAATAAAAGAATACAGTTTCTACTCATAGAATATTAGATCTTCCACATGCCAGTAAATAAAGTAATTATTTTTAAAATATTGTTTTAAGGAGAAACCAAGTTCTCTGTTCATAATGCCCCCACATCTAGATTTAATCTTATTGCATCAACCTAAATGTATACCCATAAGTATACGTTATACAAATTTTTAAACTGCTTTCACGTCTACTATTTTGACATTTTGAAGGACATCACCAACATGACAGCTAAGTGGTTATTCCTTGGAGATATTCTAACTTCACTGGACCAGTGTCAAACCTTGGAAATTAATCAAGATACACCACTGAAGCATAGTTTGGGATCAGATAAGCATCTCAGTGTTCAAAGTTTCAAGGTCTACCTATTTATCACACATCCTCATTTTTCATTCATGGTAGAATGCTTTCTGAAGGCTTTAGAAATTCTCAGGTGGGATGGAAGAAGGGCCTTTGGATTTTATTTAGAAAACAATAATCCTTTCCATATAAAGCTACAAATCACCCTGAAAAAGAGATACTTAAAATTTTAGCTAGCTTATTTGCTAATTCCTGAACCAAACTAAGAGAATGCTAATGCATAGAGAACCACTTTTGTTGAAGAAGATGCACAGAATTTCTAGAGATTTCCATTGTTCCTACACTATTCAGTTATGAAAAGAGAAGAGGACGAATGAATGGGTGATTGGATGCATATATACATGAATGAATGGATGAATAAAAGAGGGAGAAGAAGAGGAGGGAGAAAAGAATAAAAACAAAAACACAAAAGAAATACAAAAGGGAGGACTTTTCAAAGGAAAAAAGAGAAACAGAAATATAGCTCAGTGGCACAAGTGCCTACCTGGCAAGTGCAAGGTCCTGAATTTGATTACTGGTACAAAAAAGAAAAACAAAAAAACACAAGATGAAGAAGAAGGAAGAAAGAAGAGAAACATATGAACAGACTAAAATCAATTTATAAAAAAAATCCTTATACCTTATAAAATATAAGTGTATAAAAATCTACTCAGTAAAAATTTGCTGACAAAATCAAAGAAAATTCAGTGTGCTTGACAACGTCATCTAACAGTTCTCTTAGAAAATCACATAAAATTATTGTTTATTTTAGTTATTATGTAAAATTAGCATTTAGAATTTATACTGACTTGGGTCCTCAAAGTTGAGAATCAAGCTTTAAAAGAATCAGAATATGCTTTATATTTCTAGAGTATAAAAGTATCAGATGTGCTGATTTTCCACTGCCCTACTCAGTATTCATTTATTTTCCCCACTGGGACTCATCAGGGCCTTGTGCTGGCCAGGCAGATGCTGTGCCACAGAGCTACATCCCTGGCCCAGTAGTCACTCTTGGAGATACAATGTCCCTACCTTTAGGAAGCCTGGAGAAGTGATACAAGTGATTTAGCTTGGGAGTGGTATGACCTTGTTATCAGAAGCACAGCTTTTGGAATCAAAGAACTAGATTCAAACATTGGTCCTCTCTTGACCTATCTTCCTGTGCTTTAGTCTCCATCTTGATGTTAAGAGACTAATAGTTGATCTTAGAGGTTTGTTGTGAAGAGTAAATGAGATATGTGCAAAGCTGTTCACATCATGCCTGGCACATTATAAAGTAACATTATCAGTAAATGCTAACCTCTGCCAAATATAAGGCATATGGTTATTTTTAAGCTTTGCTCTCTCTCTGTCTCTCTCTCTTTCTATATATACACACACACACACACACACACATTATGTATATGTATACTTAATTTTTCTTGACAAAAGCAAGACTGGTATAAGAGAAAAGGGGGGTGATGAAATCATAGTGAGAAGACAGTGAATTTCAAGCAAACTGATAATTGGCAAGAAGAGGCGTGTTCTGTTCGTAGGAAGCTATATGAGCATTTTTAAAAAAATTTTTTAAATTTTATTTTAAAGACGATAAAACCAAGAAAAATAGAATAAAACCAATCAAAAATAAACCAGCATAAGTGATACAGGACTTCAAAACCTTACAAAACCAACAATAGTTACCATAATGCCTTTAGTTGTCTTCAGAATAGGTGCAAATACTTTCGGACATAGTAAAAACTGAACAGAACAGAATAGAATAGAAACAATAAAACCAAAACAGTGAATGAAATAAAGGACTTCAAAACAAGCCACTAGTAAATTTAAAATGGCTACCATAATGTCTTGGTATCTTTCAAATAGCTGCTTATGGCATCAGATTTAACATAATCAAACAAAACAAAAGAGAATAAAACCTAACCCAACAAAACAATGAAAATGATATGGTTTCCTGGCTGGGATTGCTTCCTGGTGAGGCCTAGATCTCTCCCCGCACCCCAACAGTCCGCAAATGGCACAGACTCACAGAGAGCGGCTTGCGTGACTGCCTCTACTCCGAAGCAGCTTGCGCATGGCGCTGGTTTCCAGGTGAGGATCACCTTCTGGGGAGGCCCATGGTTCTCTCCCCTCACCGTCCGCAAATGAAGCAGACTCCTGTATGTGCATTTTTTTAAGGGCTCTTTTTTTGATGGATTCTCTGGAAGAGCTTTACCATTTCTGTTGACTTACATGTTAGGCTGCCTGAATCTGATAACAGTTGCTGTTCGTCATAAGCACCTTCATGTAAATTATACCAAGTCATATCGCATCTGCACCATTAGTTTCTTGTCTACCTTAAAATCTAAATTCCACCCCATTATGATGGCTTATGGTGTCCTGTATTTTCCTTAATTATACCGAGCTCATTTTGTCATAAATTGGCTTTACAGATGTAATTCAGCGGTATAGTGCTTGCCTAGTATCCACAAGACCTGGGTTTGATCCCTACTACAGAAAATGTTTTTTGGTTATTTGATTAGTGGCTATCTTTTCCCCAACTAGACTGTCACAACTATAAGAATTTTGATCTAGCCTACATTACTCATCACTGCATGCCCAACATATAGCACTGCATATGTCACATAGTAGGTACACACAGTGTTTAAAGGAGGGAGAGAGGCAGGTGGTAGGTAGGCACAACTCTGCATAAAACAGCTAAAATAAAGTAAGTACTACGATATTTAGAGACAACAATTATCACCCTGAATTTGGGAAGGGGAATTAGAAAGAGCAGCAAGGAATATATGCCATTTTATATGAGCCTCCACGCATGGGTAGAATTTAAGCATTCCCTTTGGTAAAACATGGGACGTGCAATAAAATGTTTCTCAGTCTCTCTAGAACATAAGGTCTCCAAGGAGACATCCTGAGAGCTGAGGGTAGAAATTTGTGCAGGCATGTCAGATGAAGCTGCCTGACGACAGGGAGACCCCAGAGGATCTGGATTAGAGAAGAGACATGCTTAGATCTGTGCTCTGGATTCACAAGTTTGGTGAGGTGTAAAAGCCAAATGCAAGAGGGGAGAAATCTGAGGCAGCAAGGTGACTAAGTTCTTCTTTCTGTTATTTTGTGATGGTAGTTGTGTTTACACTGGCAAATAGCCTACCAAACATTCTGAATTTGCTTGATTTAGACAAATGATGATGATTCTCATTCTTCAAGGGATTTTTTGTAAAACAAAATTGCCAAGATGAATAATTAGAATATTTTGAAGACTATTCAAACTTTCTCTATACATGCATTTATCCATGTCTGGCTGGCATGCAAATTACTCAAATATACTCAAAATCACAAAGAATTATATCACAGAATTCGCATAGAGTAAATGAAGCCTGAAAGAACATGAGCTTGTGGCTATTTGGATCTCCAGATTTAAATTAGCAAATTCTATTCTGACAAAAGTCTCCATGATTTCCGAGTTTATGGAGTTAATAATAATGGGTAGCATTCACAGTGTGGCTCCTGTGTTCTAAGTATTGGTATGTTATAAACATTTTTTTCATTTGTGAACTAATCTTTCAAAGATTAGTGAGGTTTCATAGCCCCTACTGGCAGGTCTGAGACTGTAGTTTAGGATTTCTAACACCCTATAGACTAGATAGTTTTCATTGCCAGGTAAATTGCTTGTGACTATTTCAAAAAAATTTTTTCAGCTAATCAGATCACAGAAAAATCCTACAAAATTTACACACACACACACACACACACACAATATACCCCTCCCAGTCGACTTCTGGTCTCCTTCCTCACCACAGTCCTCAGCCAATTTCCTCCTTCTGAACTGCATTTTCTGCTTGGAGGAAGGTTTATGTCCTCAATTCCTTGAGCTCCACCATCCTGTCCATCACTGATATGGTTCTGCCACATGTTACCTGTATCCTGAGCTCTCCCATCAAGTCTCCTTCCCTGTACAACTCCCTCCCCACCACATGATTTGGCTCTTCAATCACAGCTGGCTGTTCTGCTGTTGCCAGAGCAAATACAATGGTACAACCCTTGACACCTTCACCTTTCCCGAATAGGACTGTGGTAAGTTTAAACGGCAGTGACACATGGTCAAGGCCATCAGGGAAATGGGGGAGATAACCAAGGGGCCAATGATGGGGGAATGTGGCAGTTGCCAGGTCAAAAGGGGACAATGTGGTGGCTGTTGTAGAGAGAGAGGCTGAGATGAGGCCCTGTGCTACATAAGTGCTGAGAACGTTCACTCTAATGGAAAAGAAGTAGATATAAGTAAAATGTAAATGTGCAAATAAAATGTAAAGCCTGACTTGAGGCAGTTTTTACCTCTTCTGTGATGCTGGGACTTCCTCATACTGGCAAAGAGCATCTATGACTGGCAATAATTAGACCAAAATAAGGGCAGCATCAGACCAGCACAACACTGAGGAAACTCGTCACTGGATGACCTGCACTAAAGACATGTTCTTCAGGTACTAAGGTACAGCAAATCACCTTCAGACTCATAGTTACACAAATTAAGAGCCATTAATGATAAATTTTTAAAAGGTAAAAATTAATTTGAGTGGAGAATTTGGCACTAGTTTCCCTCACCACCTCTTTTTAGCATTTTAAAGATTATGTTGAATCATCCCATTGTCTTCCACTTGTATCCATTCAGTCTATCTGCCTCTCTTTCACATACACAGACACACACAGACACACACATTTACATTCACACAATTATGTACACCACTGGTCACCACCCAGGTAGAAATCTCTCCAGTAGAATTGTTTTATAGCTAGTCTCCCTAGAATCAGTTTTATGGTTGGTGTTGTAACTGTACTTTTGGCAAAAGAATTTCATTTTAACAACAAGGCAATAATGTTTTAAATTACTTTAGATACAGCTACTAAGAGTTTGTGTGGACAAAAGATCCAACTTATACTGGTTTTGTTTCATGCATCTGTGTGAATTATATACTTCATCCCATTTATTCCATACAAAAGATAGGTACCATTACGGTTTCTGCCTTCAGTTGAAGAAACTGGGCCTTGGGCCAATTTTCAGTAGGCCCATGAGTGATCTGAAGAATGAAAAACTAGAGGTAAAGCCTAGATCTCTTTGGCTACAATAACTGTGATTATGATAACTAGCCAAATGCCTGTGTGATATGTTAGCACTTTGCAGTCCTGGAGTTTTTGTTTGTTCAAGTAAATATTTCAAAGGTAACCAAGTGGCTAGTGGCTGCATTGTGTTAGGAAAACCCAGAGGGAAATGAGAAGTAAAAATGGAATCTCTGTGCCTGCATCAATGTGGGCCACATTAAGAATATTTGATTAGATGAAACTCCTTATGAAGAGAAAATGTATTCTATCAAATAGCACATAAACTGCTGTGCCTAAATCTGTAGGGCACACTTATTTTATTTAATAAAGGCAACTCTTCAAAAATAGAATGATTACATTTTTTAAACTGATTTCTTATTGATTTATTTGAACCAGAGACTCTCAGACATTGCTGCTCTGTGTAATTTGATTTTTACATGTCATAAGAGAGAAATAAAAGAAAAATATAATGTGTTACATGTCCAGAATCTCCCTGATTCTTTATTTTCCTAGAATATTTTTCTCAACTTAATTACACTTCTTCTTTACCTAAATAGAGTTAAGTGGCTTCAGTGATACCCATTCACTAAATTTACATGACTTTCACCTGATTCACATCACAGACTAAGGGACAAAAAATTGCTATTCATCTAGCTGACACATTTATTCAAGAAACTACCCTCATCTCTGGCCACATTTATCCAATTACTTTTGTTGATGTTATCATGTTTACCCCTTGCTTTCTTTTCTTGATCTTTTCTTTCTGTGACTCACTTTTTTTTTTAATTTTAAAGAGTACAAAACCAAGAAAAATAAAACAGAATAAAATCAATCAAAACAAACCAGTGTAAGTGATATAGGATTTCAAAACAATGTGAAATCAACAATGGTTACCATAATGCCTCTTATTGTCCTCAAAATAGCTGTGGATACCTTCAGACACAGTG
Source organism: Dasyprocta punctata (assembly GCA_004363535.1). Taxonomy (NCBI): domain Eukaryota; kingdom Metazoa; phylum Chordata; class Mammalia; order Rodentia; family Dasyproctidae; genus Dasyprocta; species Dasyprocta punctata. The sequence continues at coordinate 28,836 of RJWM01012955.1, read as the reverse complement.
AAAATCCAACAAAACAGAACAGAATAGAACCAATAAAAACAAAACAATGAATGCGATAAAGGACTTCAAAACAAGACAAGAGGAAATCCAAAATGGCTACTGTAATACATCTTGCTATCCTTGAAACAGCTGCTCATGCCATCAAATATAACAAAATAAAACAGAACAAAACCCAAACCAACAAAACAATGAAAATGATACAGGACTTCAAAACAAGATAATAGAGAATTAACAATGGCTACCACCTTTAGAAGGAGATCTCCCCTAGATGCCACACTGTGTTCTGCTATCCTCTGAATAAATGATCAGGTCACTAACCTTAGACCCGCAAGGTCATTGAAACACCAAGACACCACAAGCATCAAACCAAATTTCACCTCAATAGCTATCATGGCAGCCTGTGTTTCTCTGGACCAGCCCATCACTTACCAGGGCTGGGGGGAGGGGATTGGCTCTTCCTGTTTGCCAGCCCATGTGCTGGAAGGGGTTGGGGTCTGGCTGTCCCCTGCAGGCAGCAGCCCATGCATGGCACTGGTTTGCAGGGAGGCCTTGCTTTTTGGTGACTCCTTGTTCTCACCCCATGCAGTCCACAAATAGCGCTGACTCATGGGGAAAGGCTTGGGATCTGTGATTCACTTCTTATCTGGCCTTCCTTACTCAACATTTCTGGAAAAAAGTACCACTGATACGGCCTCAGCTTCCCCAATATTTCAAAATGTGGACAGCCAAGACCAGGTAAGGATGAAAGGGAAACTCAACTCAAGTTTGTGCTATTCTCCCTAAAGTTTAACCCCAAACAATATTGTTCTATGTTCTAAACCTCAGGAGGTCTTTTTGTGTACTAAAAGCTTTATGATTTTATCTGTTTCCTTGACACTTGAACTTGGCATCTGTTGACTAGCACCATACTACATCCTGAATCATAACTGTCTTGCTCCTTTGACAATGAGGGTATTATTGCCCATTATTGCCCAGTGAGGGTATTATAAGCCTGAGCAGCTCTCTTTCCCTTAGAATAATATCATTTCCAGATGGGTCTCCAGTCCCTGGTGACAATGAATTACTACTGGTTGGCAGCACACGTCTGAATCTCAACTGTGAGGACAGAGCACCTTCTATATGTCACAGCCCAAAACAAGGGGCCATGCAAGGTTCCCATCTGCCTATCTATCAGAAGGCTCTTAGTGGCTACATCAGAGACAGTTCAGAGTGCTTTGTCTTGCCTTTTTTTTTTTTTCCACTAGAATCTTGCCGTGTAGCTCAGGCTGACTTTGAACTCACTATGCAGTCTGGCCTCAAACTTGTAGCAATCCTCCTGCCTTAGCTTCTCAAGCACTGGGATTACAGTCATACACCACCAGGCTGGGTTCCAGATTGCTCTTGAATTGAAGGATTGAAGGGTTTTGTGAAACATTATAAAGGCAACTTTAGAAATAGTGATATTCTTTAGAAACACACCTGCTAAAGACTTGGGGAGAGAAGAGGAGGTACAGGTATCTCTACAAATATGATCAGCCTACTCTCAAGTCAGAGAAAGTGACAAGAAAGGTACACAGTTAATGGGTGTGGATGCAAAAGCCTGCAGTGTGACACAGGATGGTGTCATTCAGGACTAGACTTTAGAAATGTAATTTTCTCAACAGATGTTGCTGAGATTCTGAAGAAACCAAGCTACCTTATGCATCTTAAAAAGAGAATCACTTAGAAATGAAACATTTTAAGATCTGAAGAAAGAGTGGTTCCTTTCACAGGGAAAAATGTTTTCCCGTTTGAGACTATAAGGTTAGCTAAGACTTCACAGAGCAGTAGGGGAGAACCATCAGTCAAGGAGCAGGACAGAGACTAGGGCTATGGAGATAAAATTACACCAGCAACTCATCTGTACAATCAACCTCAGCCTCTCCCCAAACACTGGGAAAGCAGGGCCACAACTGTACCACTTTCCCTTCTTGACTTCAGAAATGCCCAAGTAAGAAAAGCATCCAAATCAGCTGCTGAGGGAGGGTATCTGGTAGGACACACTGAGTAGGGACTGATGACAGATGTCTTTCTGATTATCACCTCATACAGAGAGAATCTGTAAACTGGTATAGCTAGACAGAGCAAGAAGCAAAATTACACAAGTTGACACATTTATATTTATGTGATTTTTCACATGAAAATGAGAAGTGGGCCATGCCTTGCTTAGAATAGGCTGCTATAAAATGCATACATAAAAATAGATAACAAATCAAATACAATGTCAGTGTATTTCTTATTCAAGGAACAGTTATGTGGTTGCTACATCAGTCTTTCTCTGTGTATATAGCTATATAGGCATTTTGGGACATGAGGCAGCTGAGGAAAACTCTCCTATATTCAGTAGATGTCTTCCAGAGTCTTCTTGGGAATTCTCACATTTCAGGCAGCCAGGATAGAAACAGAACACAACACAGAGTTTTCTAAACCAGAACCTATAATGTGGCACACATCACTTTTACTCACATTCTTTTGACTGAAACTCAGTCATGTCTACAGCTAAGTGCAAGAGGGCTTTGGAAACATAGTCAGCAGATAGGCAGCTATGCTGTGAAAGAGGGGCTCAGATGTGTGACAGATATTCAGCCCTCTCTGCCACAGTGCACAACTAAGCTTTGTCATCTACTGGGTTACAGTGAGGCGTAAAGAAATGTGCTAGCTATGAAATGTGAAAAATCATGATAGCTATGTTTTACTGAATGCTTAGAAGACAAAAATTGTTCTCATCCCTTGATGTATAGTTCCTCAAAATTAGTTTTTGTTGGATGATTCTGGGGTACTGGGTAGTGAGGAGAAGCTAGCAGTTGGGATTCTTGAACAGACAGGGGAGACTGCTGTGCTGAGTACTTTCTCAGTCTGAAAAAAACTGAGGTTTTCAAAGCACTTTCACATTTATTATCTCATTCGAGCTTCACAACAGCGCAGTAAAAGTAGGTAATACAAGCCTTTATTGCCATTTTGAGGAAAAGGAAATGGAAATAGAAAGAGGTCAAGGGCTTCCTAGGTCTCACAACTAACAAGGGGTGGACTGGATTCCTGACCTTGAAGCTGCAATCTAGCTCTGTTTCTAGTGCAGCTCTCTGCTCCCTGGTACTCTAACAGGACTACAATTATCCAAAGAGCAATTAAATTGAGACCTATTCAAGAAATGGTTTATCTCGACTCTAGATCAGTAATGGTGTTTTATTTGACTGCTACTGAAATTTTTTAGCATTAGAGTTGAAAAATGCATTGTTGCAGCTGTGTGAGAAAAAGACTTCAGAATAAGAGGCAATAAAGGAGAAAAAAAATCACTTAAACTAGGATAAAGTAGTCTGCTGAGATTTTAGAAAACCTGGAGCATAAGCAGATGTTGGAGAGAATTTTTCATTCTACTGTCCAGTTGACTAAACCATGCTCTTCGATTATTTGGTCCCCTGTGAGACGTGGATGCTGCAGAGAGACGGAGCGTGACCTGGCTGCTGCCTGGTCCACAGTCGCAGAAGCTGAAGGCTGTGGTGTTTATATACGGTGGCCTGCAAGGCCTTTCTCCCCTTCCAGAATTAAGCCTGTGGATTCATCTCTTTCTACACAATCTTTGGGTGAAAGTGTAGTTTCCTACAGTGAACAATTAGTAGAACAGCCCTGACCCAAGGTTCAAGTCTCTTGGAAACTTATAGAACTAATGTCCTCTGTAAAAGTACAAGAATAAATCAGACCTCACAGACCTTTATGAATCTCGCGGTGAACTCCAGCACTGTGGAGCAGCCTTTTAGCCCCTCAAGCCCATGCAGAAGAAAAATACTTTCCTGGAGTTATTATAATTTGGGCCTTCTTTATATTAGATCATATTTTTCAGCAAATACTGGAGCCATTGAATATTCATCTGCAAAACTTTAAAAGATGTCAAACTCAACCTATACCTTACAACTTATACAAAATTTAACTAAAAAATAATTATTGAATTAAGTGATTTTAAAAATGTGGAACTTAAAAAATGGGAGAAAATACTTGGGTTGTACAAAGCACTTCAGGCTTGATACTAATAAATTGAATCTCACTGAAGAAAAAAGTTTTGTTCTATAAAGACCCCTATATAGAAAATGAAAATGAAAAAACAGAGAGACTTGGAGAGCAGTAAATCACATATTCAACAAAGTACTGGCATATAAAATACATAAGGAACACCCACAACTCAGGAGTAAACAATCCAATTAGAAAGTGAGCAAAAGACATGAAGAGACATTTCACTGGAGAAGATATACAGATGGTAAAGAAGCACATGAACAGATAGTATTATTAGCCATATTTAAATGCAAATTAAAATGACAACGAGGTGATACTACATACGGACCAGAAAGGCAAAAAGAATAATTACAACACCAAACGCTAGCAAGAAAGAATGTATTGGGAATAAAAGTAAATATATATAAAATTTGAAAGTTACTTGAAATTAAACATGCAACTACTATATGATCTAGAAAATACATGCCTGAGAATTTGTAAATACATGTATCTCATACAAATGAAAACATATATTCATGAAAAAAAGAATTTGTCCATAAATGGTATAGCAACTTTATTTGTAGTAATAACAAAAACCAGGAATTAGCCCAGATGTCCCTCAGGGATGAATGGGTAAATAAACCACAGTACATATCTAGCACAGATTATGGTTCAACAATAAAAACATGAACTAATAATACAGACGAAAACTTAGATGAGTCAGAGTATTAAGACGAGCAAAATAAGACATCCAAAAATATTGCACAGTGTAAGATTACACTTATGTGACATTTTTTAAGTGACAAAATTTTAGAAATGAAAAATAGATTAGTTCCTGCCAAAGTTTTAGAACTGAGGGAGGTAGGTAATGGGGCAGGAGGAAGTCAGGTATGAAAAAGCAACCCAAGGAAAGTGTTCATGGATTTTGAATTATTCAGTATTTTGTGGTGGTGGATGTGTGAACCTACACAGGAGATAAAACTATGTAGAGCATACTGCATACACTCTTACATACATGCACAAACAAGTATAAGTGAAACTAAAGAAATCTAAATAAGATCAGTGGACTGTACAATGTCAGCATCTTGATTGTGGTTCTATGCTCTAATTTTATAAAATATTACCATTGGGGAAACTTGGCAAAATGTACAAAGGATTTCTCCATAATATTTCTTTTTTTTTTTTTTTTTTTTTTTTTTTTGCTGCACCAGAGATTGAACTCACAACCTCTGCCTGTCAGACAGGCTCTTAAGTCACTGAGCCAAGCTCCCAGCCCTCTATAATATTTCTTATAATTGCGTATGAATCTATAATTATATCAATAAATTAAACAGATTTTAAATTGTCTTTTAAAATCCACTCCCAATCCAGTTTCTCTAACTTCTCTGATTACCCTGTAATTTAAAGAACCAATCAAAGAAGTCAGGAGGCATATATTTTGAGGACCCAAGCAAGTATCCTCCCTTATATTCACATCTTCTCCTGAATTCTTTATCATGTAATATGTAGCATCTACCAAATTAACAAGGTAAAGGCTTCAAATGGACCCAGATGCTTCAGTGATCTCAGCACCAAAGACATAACTGGAAATGAAACATGTTGACCCACTGTTTCGAATCCATGCATAAAAAGATGAACTCCAGGTTTACACATGCCCCAAGTGATTGTCTACAGTTTCGAATGAACATAAACAATGTCCACGAAGGAAAAAAAGGAGACACCCACTCGCACACAGTGCTCACCTGGATTGACTGCACTCCTGCCATGGCCACTCCTGAACTCCACGCCTCTTCTGTGTTTTGTTTCCCCTCCACACCAGGCTGAAAAAGTGCCAACCAACCTGATTGTAAATGAGGCCAACACCCCAGGAGAGAATTAAACCCCAGATAGTTGACAGCTCCAGGGAAAAATAACAGACCTGGCTCACACTTGCTGGAAGAAAAGCTCACAGTCAAAATATTTTGTGGTTTTATTCTGAAAGTGACACCTTCATGGTAGGCTAGATATAGAAAGAAATCCAGTGTAGCGTCCACCACACTGCCAGGGAGTTTGTAGTCAGGGTTTACAAGGGAATAACTCTAATATGGGACACATAATTTATAGGATTATTTTATAATATTTACCCAAAGAGTCAAATACAGAAGTGTGCAGGCAATCTTTCCACGCCCTAGGTCCAAAGATTCTAGCTGAGGTCCTGAATCCCACAGCAATGTCCTACACAAATCCAGCTGAAGACCTAGGATCTATGGCAATGTCCTTCACGAGTCTAGATTGAGGCTTAGAGCCCACAACAATGTCTCATGCAAGTGTGTATCAAGGATCTGCACTGGAAAGGCCCAAAGGTCAGTGGTGGAAGCTAGAAAGTCTGCACCAGCAGGATGAAGGATCTGTGCCAGTAGGCTGAGAGATCGGCACTGGAGCCAGGAAGTGACGCTCCAGATAAGGACCAGAACCCCACAAACACACACACACACACACAAAGAGAATCACAGATATCCTCAGTGACAGTAGGGACCTGAGCTCCTTCGAAGATGAGAACAGCCAGCACCACAAGGAAAGCCAGCACCACAAGTTTCTCCAGGACAATCAACAGCACACCATCTTCCCCTCTAGTGCCCTTTGTATACTGCTGGCAACAATCCTCACGTGGGACTTCCACACCCTGAACCATGCTGACTCAGTTCATCTGGGTTTTACAAGCTGACTATCAGTTAATCCACAGGGTTTAATCAGGTTTCATAACAAATCCACTTCACAGTGTCCAATGTTATCTTCCACAGTGACTGGCTGAGAGAAAGCAACAAGAACCATGGAGAGGTTTTGGGTTAGACATAGACCTCCCCTGACAATTTTAAGCTCAGACTAGGAAGACATGGACTCTGCCTCCTATACTGAAAGGCTGGATCTGAATGTGTTGGCATAAAGTCAAACAACCTCCTTGAACCACTGACCCACAGCCTACATCCAGCAGAGGCCAGAGGCTGTTTGCTTTTCCCATCTACCATTGTGAGGAAGGACACACCTCAGCTTGAACAGCTGCCACAGCCTAGGGTTTATGGACACAGGACCACTAGATCAGGAAGTGGATCTCACAAACTGAAGAGTACCAAACACAGCAGTTTGAAATATAATCATTTTAAAACTCCAGCCACACTAAGCTTGGTGGCACATGCCTATTCCAGCATTCTGGGTAGCTGAGCCTGGAGGATCAAAATTTGGACCCAGTCTGGACAACTTATCAAGTCCCTGTCTCAAAATAACTTTTTAAAAGGGGGGCTACATTAGTACATGTAGCTCAATGCAAAGACCCTAGGATCAATCCCCAGTAGTGTTAAACACACACACACACACACACACACACACACACTCACACAGACACAGAGGCACTCCAACCATGATCTGCCCTATGTTCCACATGAAGTTCTTAGAAACAGCAAAGTCAAAAGGGAACAAAATGAGTTTCAACATTTACTTGTCAAATTAAATGCCTTATCTGAGGAATCAGTGACCAGATTTAGAGTGGGAGAGCAAATTACCAGCTAGTTCTATGAGAAGATGAGCACAGACTATAGATTATTGGCAGAGAAGATGAACACAGAAATGAAACTTGACTGGAAACACTCTGGAAATTAGAAAACAAAGGCCAGCACTGGGGGCCAGTGGATGAAATGTTCGGGCATGTTGAACAGTCAAGGTGGTAGTGAGGCAGGCTGTAGGGATTTTCATGTTGGAGAGCATTTCTTCAAGGTAGATGTAAGTAACTGAGGCAGTGGAAGAAGGCAGCATTAAAAGATCCCAATGTTACTTTCATTGACTCTTGCAAAAGATAAATACCTTCAGAGCAATGATGGGCAGTTTAAGTATTTCTATTCCCTACAGATGTAGATTGGATTGATTGCAGAACAGATATTCCCCAAAGACAAAAATCTCATCAGACAGAAATCCAAAGCAATGATATAATTCCACTGAGCACTCATGAGAAAAATACTAGTAACCTTATTACTCCTTTTGGGAAGGTTTGATTCTCCAAGGCTATCACCCTGTGCAATGAGGAAATTCATGACTATTGCCATGGGACCTGAGGCTAAGTACCAGATAGCACAGTTACAATGAATCAAGCATATATGTACTATGCAAGAAAAAGTAAAGTTGAAGGTTACTAATGTAAGAAGGGAATAGGTGCAAGAGGCTCCCAGATGACATGTGGGTCATGTTAGGTAATGCTGCTCAAATTTAAAGTCATGTTGCTATCAAATGAAAATAAACAAATGCATTACAATGCACATTTAATGAAGGCACTTGCACAGTTCTTTCTCCTGAATGAATGGCTCAAGGAAAGGGAATTTTTCCATCTCCTGAGTATTACCACATTTATCTTCTCTTGCCTTGCTGTGAAGGTCTATTACCCTACTCCCTTCTACCCATACTTACTTATCTTCACTCACCACTACCCAGTTCTCCATTCCAGTCAAGTATGTGTGAGTGAAGAAAGCAAAAGGAAACACTGACTGCAGTTCTTCCACATAAAAATGTTTTATTAAAAATACTATTCCCTTATACTGCATAAGACATCAAAAAGTAAAAAGAGGGCTGGTGATTTAGCTCAATGGCATAAGTGCCTGCCTGGCAAATGCAAGGTCATGAGTTTGAGTCCAGGTACCAAAAAAAAAGTAAGAAGAATCCTGGAAGATAGACAAAAGCTGCCCGCTGAATTCTGGAAGAGGTGGGCCAATGACTGAACTCAGAATGCAATCTTTTTAATCTGAAAATTGAATGGTATGAAAGAGTGGGAGGATTATTAGGCAGATATAGGAAACTAAATACTCCACAGAATATAGTTTCAAACATGATAAAGTAGATGCTGCAGTAAACTATTAGCTCAGTATTCCCAGAAGCATATTTCATGAGATTTAAATAAGGATCAGGGATGAATGCATCCATGCTTGAATAAATTTTGAAGCAAACTATATTTTTTCTCAAAGATTGCTTAGTCATAAATTTATGACTATGAACTGTGACTCCTAAGGGTTGGATGAGGAACTATAATATAGTAATATGCTGTATTTATCATTTATATTACATTTATATTTGACCATGGAATAATGTTATACCAAACATCTTTAAAGAATTATTATTTTTTAGAACTCACTTTGGAAAGCACTGTATCAAAGAAAGCTGATAAAAATTAGAAGGGTGTGGTATAATGACACTTATCAAAGACAAAACACAATTCTTGGGAGACTAGATCAGATTGATCCTTAAAATCGTAATCCAGTAGGCTATCTCTCACCAACTGGACATATGGTGAGGGGCTAAGCTGAAAGTAAGTTAGTACAGAACAGGCACAATAACCAGACAAATCTCATGGAAACTTTCTGGAGTGTCAAAAACATCAACTGTAAGTTAGAGCAGGTGCTATAGAGGCAAGATGAAGACCTAAGGTGTTCAGACATGGATGATTTCATGTTTGTGTGACTCTGGAGCTGGTATACAAAATGACAGCCTCTGATTCCATAAATAATATGCTAGTATGGTCCTTAGCAGTGAAGTTTTATTTTCAAAGACATGAAAAAACATAAACTAGGAATCATGGGAACTAGACTGTTAGTCTAGGGGTCTACTACAGCTAATTTGCACCACTCCATCAAAGACAATTGCATGCATCTTTTACTAATTTCACCATGATGACATCAGCTTGGTAGCCATGTGAAAGTGTTTATACTGAAGAAGCTAACACATTCCATACAGATCTTTCTCCACCATGGCCTCCAACGCAAACACAGAACTACTTGTTAAATATTTGTGAGCACACCACTAGCCATGACACAGATTTGTGCCATTTAATTCATCTGGTCTTGTTTGCAAAGTTGGATGAAGCACATTGATAATTCTCATTATCCTTTTAGAGTATGAAGACTGTCCATGAAAGAAAGTAATGATACATACACATGATAAAGTTTATATTTCAGTAGTAGTACTTGTTGGGAAAAAAACATAAAGGTAAGCAGCCATTATAAATTTGATACCTTTTAAACATTTATATTTTGTTAATCACAAAAGTATCAATAGATTTGACAAATACAAGCTAGACAAGTGATACAGTATTTGATAAGAAGAAGAAATGTTTAGAATAACTAAAATAATTCTGAATCTCACAGCCTACAATTTGGAAACTAAAAGGCTCCTTAGTTATTTCTGAAAATGGAATCACTGGACAGGTTGTTAAAATTCAGTTTCCCACTCTCCATCCCAGAACAACCTAATATAAACCAGAAAACATCTGATTAAGCCAAGTTCCCAACTAGTCATCTTCACTTACTTCATTCACTTGTTTCTACTTCAGGAAGCAGTCCTGTGAAATCTCACATATATTTGTTAGAAAAAGTTAGGGTGACCTATATCATCCACATCATATATTATAAGACTGAAAGAAGGTATAACCAGGTAATTACCAAATCACCTTGAAACAGGGAAAAACAGGGATTGTCTCAAGAAAACTGCAGTGTATGGTGTTAGCTTCCCATGACTGTGACAAAACACCTGATATCGCCAATTGATAAAGAGGAAAGATTTATTTTGATTTCAAAGGTTTCAGTCCACAATCCATTGTCCTGTAGCTTCTGGGTCTGTGCTGAGGCAACACATATATCACGGTGCTAGTGTGCCACAGAGAAATCCTCACCTCCTGAGCCAGGAAGCAGACAGAAACAAGAAGGGGTCGCCAGTGTCCCAGTATCCCAAACAAGAACACACCCACACTGAACTAACTTCCTCTAACTTGCTTCTGACTCTTAAAGCTCCTACCACTCCAAAAGCACCACAGGCTGGGGTCCAAACCTCCTACACATGAGCCTTTAGGTGGACCATCAGATCCAAACTACATATAACACATGGCACACTTGTGGCGAAACTTTTAGAGATGAGTGCCCAAACTGCAACTCAAAACGCATTTATTACAAAGTGCCAACACTGCAATTAAACTGGAGTACTGAGGTTTTAGTTTAGCAAGAACAACTCATACATTAATATCTTTTGACTTAAAAGAAAAACAACGTACATGCCATAGGTTCACCACCACTGGCATATGGTGACTTTATTTGTGGCAAATTCATCAAACCTATTCCTAGGAACCTTCACCCACTTATTCTCATTTTCCTTTTGAGGCCAAAGCCATCAATCTAATGTCATTTGATGTATCTTTTTAGACTAGATGAAAGCTATTCTGACATTCCTTCCTCCTTCTTTAACAGTTTCTTACCCAGAATCATAATTTGTAAAACAGAATCAAATGTGATTGATAGTCCTAGATGCCACCTGCTCCTTTCCATGTGAGGACCCATCAGCAGCATTCCAGGAAGTGGTAGTTTGAAAACCCAGCAGACCACATGAGTGGCACTAGATGACCTTTTCAACACAAAATAAAATATTAACATTTTTAGATGACATCTATGTTTTAGATGCAAGAATAATATGGTCAGGAAATTAATAATATTCAATAAGTTTGCAATTACTATTGTTAGTTTTTCCTCTTTAAATATACTAAGTTCACATAAACATTTATAATGCAAAATATTAAAAAAACCTTAAGTACCTTGCAAGAAATTAAAGAGAATGTCAACACTATTTGAAGCAACTTGTTTTTTTTAAATTTTATATCCCCTTTCTTCCAACCACCTTCCCCAAAATTAGCCACTATCTAGAATTATTGTGCATCATTCTTTTCAAAACTAAACCATATACCTTTAAGCGAGACCAAGAAATTGAGGATGAAAACCCCACTAACAATGAAAATACAGCCTTCTCTCCTGCATGATTCACAATTAGATGGCAAGCCTTGAGTCTATTTTCCTAGAATGTTTTTAAATTAATAGATAAAGACTCCAGAATTGACAGTTCCCATGCTGTTTTGATGTGGCTAATACTGAAATGTCAGTCTGAGACAGTTGTTCGTAATACTTAGCGTTCAGTCTGAAGGAACAGGTGACTGTGGCACAGAAAACCTTCACAAAACACTGTCATCACGTTTCATGGCCAGAAATTGATCATGGCAGTGTTTTCAAAGGATAAATAAAAAGTTGGGTTTTTTTTTAGATAAGAAAGCTAACTGAAAGCAGCCATTAACAAAAAACTATATTGGCAGGGTGGAGTGGAATATTTGTAGTCTGGTTCCTTTGGTCAGTAAGTCAGAATGCAGTTTTTGAGGTTCTGTGTTTATCTTCCATAGCTCTTACCAATACATTGCTTAAATTCTACTTTAGAAGACAAATTCAAAGAATAATTATTTTACGAATAAGGTGGTATGCTATTGAACATCTTTATACCCACATTCTAAATTGTGCACCACGGGCAACTGGATAATAGTGTAGTGCCATGGAACCAGACTAATTGTGAGGTGTAGGACTAGTAAGTATAAAGTATTTTAAAAGAGCAGATCCATTTGGCTGGCATCAGAGAAGTCTTCTTAGGAGCAGCTTAAATGTCCCTCACATCAAGCTATGAGGAAATGGAAGGTAAGTGCCTTTCTATATTAATAAGAAAAATCAGCATTCATCAATTGCCAGGCACTGTGCTAATCATTTTATATTATTTCACAAAATCTTCCAACAGGCCTTGGAAGTGTTATTATCCCAGGATACACAGGAGGAAACTGAGACTGCATGACATTGTTTCTTGCTCAAGGTCACACAACTGTACAGTAGCAGTCAGGATTCAGATCCAGGGTTTCTGACTAAACAGTTGGCAGGATGCTACGCTCCCCAGGTAGAGGAGCACCACGGAAGGAAACACAGTCATGAAAGAAAAGAGTTAGCAAGGACTGGCCATACTGAATGACTAACAGGTTGTATGTGTTCGGTCAAGTTGTTTGCTGAAACTTTAAGTATCTCCTTGATCTCCTGTCCTTTGTACACACAGATGCTCAAGATTGCTTGTTAAGTTTAATTGGTAACATAAGGAAAGGACTTGGCATGAGAAATAATTGGGGCACTTTGCCTATTATATCTTTCAGTTTGGCTAGTATTTTGAAGTTTAACAGGGCATGAACAGGTTTATAAAGAAAAATATTTGAAGTACTTCAATACAAGATGGGAAAATAAAGGATAATGCAAGAATGAATGCATGAGTAGACTTTGGAGAGGTGTGAAGTCATCTTTTATTCATTCATTCAACAAACATTTCCTAATTGGCCACTTTTATTAGTTCCTTGGACACTGGGGATGTGGGCCCTCACAGAGGCAAAACAAAAAGACACTGTCTTCGATTCTGCTTTATAACAAAATAGAATTCAGCTGGACACCAGAAGCATGCATTTAGCAAACCTCCACTATATGCTGGACCCCCTAAAAGATGATAGATAGGTATTACTATCCTCAAGGTTCTCCCCAAGGGCAGATGCATTTGTGAACAAATAAGCATAAGGCAATTCAATGAGTTACAAACTAAAATGAATACTTGTACCAAAAGAAGATGTAAAGTCCTGATCAGGTCCATGTCTATTGAATTCACTCAAAGTAGGTCTAATAGTATTCTATTTTGGCTAATTAAAAAGTTCATCTCCCTGTACACCAAGGACCATATCAGATGACCTTCTGAAGAATATAAAACTCTAAGATTCTGATTCTGCACTCCTTGCCAATTGAGAAATCCGGGCATCTTTCTCTACAAGAAAAAAAATAATCCACGAGTTATAGGACACCAAGTATAGGATTTAGATTTTCAGAACAAACCAGGTAATGCTTACAAAAGCTTCACTTTTTGACATGCAATTAAAAGGAAAATCATTCATCTATTCATAAGAAGATTAAAGTACTAACTTCATAATGGTAAGGAAATAGGAATGACTTTTCACCTACTTGTCAAATTCCAGTATGTCAGTAGCAGTTCACTGAAAGCCAGATTTCATTAACCAGAAAATGTATATTCAAGTAATAATGTCCCATTAGTTTGACAGAAGTTGGAAACTTAAAAACAAATTTTTAAATTCAGAAAGGTCAATTGCATATATTTAGAAAAAGGATGTTGACCAAAATTCAGTGTTCATATGGAGGAAGTATTATCACAGCAAGGACAATTTTTCCACTAAAATTCTGAAAAGAAGAATATGATCTCAGGACTTCACTCTCGTTGAAATTATACCAATCAGCTACTTTTTTGAGCCTAAATTTTCTCAAATATAAAATATAGGAGTTGAACTAAACTCTTAATTTTTAGCGTTGCAATTTAGCAAGGCTGAAAATATACTGGTTTAGAATTCTAGACATAGACATTTAGAATTATAATCTAAGAATAGCAAATATTTGGGCCTTGAAAAACACCTTCAGTGGATTAATATTAATGGCCTCCCTGGGGACTGAAGAAAGACACTAAATCCCAGAATAGGTTCAGGTGGAAAGAGTTGGAAACTTTACCAATGTCTATACAGAGAAATTGAAAGGCAGGGTGCACACAAGTCATGTATGTTTTCCTTGAATTCTCATAGTTTTTTAAACCAGAAAACATGAGTCCAGAACATGATGATGCAAAGTCTTATGAGTTACTGTCAAAAGTGTGAAGTCATATAGTTTTAGGGGCAGAAGATCTACAATTCCTACATAAGGAAGATGATGTTTGCAGTGGTCACATACTCCCTAAAGGGCACCTACATTTTGTGTAAGAGGAACTATAGTACAATTAGAACACAAGTGGGTAACACAAATTCTAAATTGAATGTATACTATCACTCACTCGTGTTCATTTTAATGGACACATCTTATTTCTAGTTTTCAAAAGAAATTTAAATTGCATATAATGCAGTGAGCTCAATGAATAAAAAAATGAGATGAAAGGAAATCTATTACTTCATTTCATCATACTCAATGTTGTCAGTTTGTTCACAGCACACTGGTAATTCAGACTGTATTGTTATTACTACTCTTCTAATTTATTCCCCAAAGTGATTCATTGTTTTCCCTCAACTTTCCTTATAAACTTGTATTCTAATTGTACTATAGTTCCTCTTCCACAAAATGTAGGTGCCCTTTAGGGAGTATGTGACCATTGCAAACGTCATCTTCCTTATGTAGGAACTTCTAGATCTTCTGCTCCTGAAACTATATGACTTCACACTTTTGACAGTAATTCATAAGACTAACATTTTACGGGACAAGAAGACTCTCCTTTCTGCCCTTCAAGTAAAGATTCAGGGGGTAGCCATATTCTACTGCATGAAGGGAACGGCAGAGAAAGCAAGTCTGCGAGAGAAAGAATGAACCAGAGGTAGAAAGAGAATTCCAAGGTTTTGGGTGCTTTTCAGCACTGACTATGATTTTTTACCAAGACTTGGCTGTATGTTTCCCTGTAAGTATCCTAAAACACTCTGAATCCTTACAATGATTTCCCCCCTTCTTTTAAGTTTTCTGTTTCTGAGCTACAACAATTCTTAACTAATCAGCATCTCTATTTATGTCTCTGCCCCAAGTCTGTGCGTCTGAGGTAACTTCCTTCAGAAAACCCTTTATGATTCCCCTCACTCTAACACAAGTACCAACATCTTCATCCAAGGAACCCCTACAACACTGCTTGTATATATTTCTTAAGAAAAGTCTGCCTTCAATCCTGCTATTATGATTACGCATCCTGTTTTCCATCATATTTCTAATCTTCTTGTGAGGAAGGATGGATGCCTTATTCATTATTGTAATCTCTACATACCAAGCACAGAAGAAGTGGGCACCTGTCAACCTTTATTTGTTAAAAGAATGGATGAACAAACATCTTTTATTTATTCTGTACTATGGTGTAAATACCTAACTTCTTTCCTTCTTTCTCCTCTCTCCTTCAGGCTGGTATTATAAAAGTGGAGATTTGATCAGCAATTTTACCCAGTTAATGTGAGCAATATAGACAGACAAATAGGATAATTGTAGCCCAGAAATCTACTCCATGGCCAGACTGATGCCGTTTGGTTGTCAATATTGATCACGTTTAATTAGAAAACTGCCAGATCTCTGCTGTTCTTAGTACTGTGTGGGTATCACCTAAAAGCAAAGGGATGACAAGCTGCTCAGAGCATCTGCGATCTTTATGTAATAAACATGTTTTCAGTTGGGAAAATTTGTGCCTGTTTCTGAGCATGATCAGAGTCTTTAGAATTTCATCTCTTTTTCCTATACAAACTTTCTTCAGTTGTTGTGATGAGGAATTGTGTATTAATGCACAATTCCTGGCATTATTAATTTAATTTTAATTTATTTTAATTCACACTCTGTGAACGTGGGTTTACAAAGTAAATTCAGAGTAGGGTTAAAAATCGATACTAGTTTTAAGAAATAATCTCCTTGGGAACAGAATGGAGTTATTTGAGGTGCATTGAGATTTTGTGAGGCAGGTTATTAACCTGTCAGATACCTGTGTCCTTTCCAAACACGCCTTTGATCTTTTATGACCCTATCAAAGCACTTTCCAGATGAAAGTATAGCTATAATCACTGCCTTTTATGCCACACACTCAGTTTCTCAAATAGCAGGGGACACTCATGGTGCGATTTGCTGTTTGAGCTGTCTGTATTTATGTTGATCCATCATCAGAACTGGGAAAAAAAAATCTGTTTCTCTGCAGTAATGGTTAACAGAGGGTTAGAGTGGCAAAAGTGCAAGTGTTGATTTGCTAGTATTCCTAATTTGAAATGATCATTCGCCAGTAACCAATTTGCTCATCTTAGTGTACAGGCTTAAGCATGTTGCATTTGCACATAATTATTGGTAAATAAATATCAAGCATGAACCAGTCAACTAATCAAGAAAAAAACAAGGATTAAGGCTCTTTATGGCATTTTTCTATCAGTGCTTATTGACTAAATATGCTTAAATTATGGACTTGCAGGAATTCATCTATGTTTCAGAAATGCATATTGGAAATGCATGATTCACTATCTCTACACAAATAATTGATTGTCATATCTTCTACAATTTGAAAGTCATCTTTATTCTGAAAGAAATGGGTCTCATCAGATTAGTGGGAGAAAAATTTGAAAGGAGAGTCCTTTCTTAACTTGCTAAACTACCTTTAGCTACTTAGGACAAAAAGTATAAATGCACAAATTTAAATAATTCTTTAAATCATCTTTAATGCTATGATCCTGAGACAATCACTTAAATTATTATAGTATTTCAGTAATTTTACCATATAGATATAAATGAGCATGATTAAATTTTGTTTAAAATTAAAATGGTGCTATACTATTTATACTATTTTATCATATGCTTTTCCCCCCAACAACATAGCAGGGATATTTATCTGATTTAGGGAATGACAAATTATTTTGTTAAGGACCAAACAGTAAATCTTGTAGGCTTTGTAGTCATCTGGTATTCATCACAACTAACTGAGCTACAGCAGGGAAAAACACAGAGTACGTAAATAGCAGAGCATAGTTGTGTTCCAAAATATATTAAAAAAAAAAAAGCAGGTTCTACACATATTGTGTTTATGGCTTTGAAGACTCAACTTAGTAAAAATGCCAGTTCTTCCCAAATTTATGCACAACTCCTATCAATTCCTAGAAAAAAAAACATGTTATAACAGATATGGATAATATTCTAAAATTTATATGGAAATGCAAAGGAACTAGAAGAGGTAAAATAATTTTCATAGAGAAAATTCAAGTGGGAAGAATAACTGTATCCAATCTTAAGACATATTTAAAGCTACAGTAACCAAGACTGTGTAGTATTGGAAGGCTAAACACATTGATCAATGGAGCTACATGATCATGAATGCAGAAATAGGCCCACACAGCTGTATGCAACTGTGTTTGACAAAGGAGCAAAAGCAATTTACAGAGAAATAATAACCTTTTCAACAAATGGTACTGGGGTAAATGGAATCAATTATGTTCAAAATGGAATATAAATTCAAATATAAACCATAAAACTGTAAAAACTATTAGGAGAAAATCTTTGGGATGTAAGACTTAGTAAAGTCTTCTTAGACACAATATCAAAAGTGCAAAAGAAAAAATCAATCAATTTGACATAAAGCTAAATACTTTTGCTGTGTGAAAGATCTCAAGAGGATGAAGATGGATAAGGAGAAAATATTTGTAAACCACGTATCTGACAAAGAACTCATGTGATGATTTGATACTACTGACTTACTAGAAGAACTAAAGCAGAAAAAAAAACATAATGACAAGAACAAATAGTGGTAAAGATGCAGAGAAATTGAACTTTTATAGGTTGTTTGAGGGATTAGAAAATGGTGCGGCCACTCAACATTTTCTTTAAAATCTAGATATATACTTATAGGCCAACCCAGCAACCACAATCTTAGGCATTTATCCCAGAGAAATGAAAACTATTACGTCAGCACAAAAGCCTATACTAGGTGTGACTGAAAGCTATCGAGAATGTTTAAATTTTGAAAATTTATTACAGTGAAAGACACATTGCCATTAATTCCCCTCACAATATTCTCTCTTTTGGAACACATCCCATTATTATCGCCACTTTCTAAAGCAATTCTGGAAGTCTTCTTTCATATCATGTCTGCCTCAGTGTCCTAAATACATTCAAAACATTTACCTTTCATGATCATTTTGACTTTGGGAAAGAGGAATAAATCCCACGATGCCCGATCTGATGAATAAGGAGGATGAGGACACATAATAACATTTTTACAAGAATTTTTTTCAGTTGGATGGCATTTGGCAGCAGTATTCACCATATATTTGATCAAACCTTATAAAGACACTCATAGAAGAGGACTTCCAGGACTGCTTCAGAAAGTGGCAAGAATAATGAGATAAATGTGTTCACTGAAATGAGAGGGGTATTTCAGAGAGGTTAAGGACAAAGTGTCTTACTATAATACCTCCTTTTTCATTTAGCCATTCACTGTAATTTTCAAACATGAGCCATATATAAAATCATAACAACTTTTTGGGGGTAACAAAAAACTACAAGCAACTATAACATCCATAAGTAGGTAAGCAGTTTAGTATATCCACAGCACTAAAAAGAGCAAGCCAGTGATACATACAGCAATATGAATGTACCCCAAGGACATTATGCTGAGTAAAACAAAATAAAAACCAGTTTCAAAAGGTTACACACTGTATGATTTCACTTATATAATATTCCCCAAATGACAAAATTACAGTAAAGGAGAACAGATTTGTGAAGACCAAGGTTCAGGGAGACAGTCTGGGTATAACTACAAAGGATAGCACAGGAAAAATTTTTATGGTGCAGAATAATTCCATATCTTGATTGTAGTTGGATAGAAATCTGCATACATACTGTTTTAATGTCAATTCCAAGGTTTGATATTCTACAGTAGTTATGTAAGATACAACAAATAGAAAAAATTGAGTGAAAGGTGTATATCACCTTGTATTTTCTTTACAACTTTTTCTGAGTTTATAGTTATTTCAAAATAAAAAGTTAAAAAACAAATAAATCAGGTGGCAGGTCATTTTACCATAGTTTCACTTTGTGTCACTAGGCCCTAATTTAGGACATTAGATGTTTCACAGTATCTTTATACTACTCTTTATCATTCTTAATTTTTCTTTTTATAAAAGCAAAGCATAGGGTAGTGGTGGCAAACCTAAGGCACTCAAGCTTGAGCAGGCTGTTTGCTATCATGGAAAACTCTAAAAGGTTCCCAAAACTGGTAAAGGGTATTCCATATCTTCTTATTTATTATAATTGTTCCCTTACAATAATTATACCAATTGTTTCCTTAGAATAAACATGTAAAATTAGTGTCAAACGTACACACATCCTTAATATTTTATAGTATTACTAACTTACCTACTAAAAATTCATATAAATTTTCATTCCTATCATCAGTTATTAGAGAATGTATCCACACATTCACCAACAATGTACATTATCTTGCAAAAATATTTGCATACTTATTAAGAAAAAATATACCATTGTTTGTTTAAAATATATTTTGCTTTTTATTTCTAGATCACTCATTCTGGGCTTCTGACTAGAATGATGTCTCCCCCTTACTTAGCTAATTCCTTCTCAACTTGCAAGTCTCAGCAGTTAGAACACCACTTCCCACCGGATTTCTGGCACATTTTGTTGTTTTCATTGATTTAAAAGATAGAGTATCACTTTGTTCACCAGTTTGGCCTTGAATTATATTTTTAGAGTTTTGTTTGTTTGCTTGTTTGATTGTTTTTGACAGGGTCTCACTATGTAGTTCAGGCTGGCTTTGAACTCACCATGTAGACCAGGCTGTGCTACCACACCTAGCTAACTTTGAATTCATGGATCAAGTGATCCTCCTGCCTCAGTCTCCCAAGTAGCAGGGATTATAGGCATGTGCCACCACACCCAGATTGACACTACATCCTACAGAAATACATCCCTGATCCCCTGCTCAGGGTTAGGTGGCCCTGTCAAGGACACAAAAAACAGTAAATACTGATGAGGATATGGGTGGGAGTGTAAATTATAGGCTAGCCTCTGTGGTAATCAGTATGAAGGTTTCACAAACTAGAAATAGAACTACCATATGACCCAGCTATACCACTCCTTGGGATATACCTGAAGGAATCAAAGTCAGCATACCTGCATATTGTATTGTGACATGACTCACAATGGCCAAGGTATGGAATCACTCTAAATGAAAATCAGTGGATGAATGGATAAAGAAAATGTGATATAGACGATAGACAGACAGATAGATAAATATTAGCCATAAAAAACAAAAATTGTGTCATTTGCAAGAAAATCAATGGCATTGAGGACCATCATGTTAAGTGAAGAAAAGCAAGTATCATATGTTTTTTCTAATATGTGGAATTTAAAAAACACACACACTGCCTGGCAGGTGTGAGGTTGTGAGTTCAATCCCCAATACTGACCAAACACACACACACACACACACACACACACACACACACACACAGATAGAATGTAAATAGAATTGAGACTATTACCAGACAACAGGATGGGAATAGTGAAAAGGGAGAAAGTAGTATAAAGGAGATAGATATGATCAAAATGTGTTATGCATCTGTGAAAATACTATATTTAAACCCAATATCTTATAAAATTAATAGACACTAATAAAACTACTTTTTAAAAAATTTGTTAAATCACTGAATAGAAAAGATATTAATCAGAAATGGGTGTCCTGCTTGTTGATAGTTTGCAACAATGCGAGTAGTGCATTTCTGGTACCATAAAGAAAAACTGACCCTTTACCAATAAATACAGATATCAGATCAGAATAGAGATGTATTTATCAACTCATCATAGTTGTTAATGGATGATAATCAATGATAATAGATGATAATGGCCAGTAAGATTTTCCAAATAATTTCCATTGTTCTGTCTACCCTCCAGATCACACATGATAAAGAATGTACACATGTTGTAAAAGCTTAAATTTTCTTGTCCTTACAATGACTATAATTTTTTACTGAAACTTTATATAGTGACAATGGATTTATACACTGACTTCTCATGAATTTTATTGTTATTAGTACACTCCCTAGAGTTCCACAACCTCTCTAGAAAATGGTGATCACACCAACATATAGTCAGCCCTTAGTATTTTTAGGGATTGGTTCCAGGACCCCTCAGAGATATCTGTAACTTCAGATGCTTGAGTTCTTTATGTAAAATGGTATAGTATTTACATATGACCTATGCATATGCTCCCATATACATCAGGTCATATCCAGGTACTTATAATACCTAACATACTGTAAATGCTATGTAAATGGTTGTCACACTCTACTGTATAGAGAATAATGACAAGAGAAAAAAATCTGTATGTATTCAGTACAGAAACTTTCATCTGGCGGTTGGTTGATTCTGCGATGCTGAGCCTGTGGACCTAGAGGTCTGACTCTGCCAACGATCTCCATTCCCTTCAAGGACTTACTGCTTGCTTCATCAAACTAGAATAGGCATAATTTTTATATAAAAGTATTTTATTTTTATTTTGTGTCATTTTAGACATTTCAGATATCTTCTAAAATTCTTTATCAACTCACTAACAAACCTCTGTTCTTCATCTGTGTTAGTCAGACTGCATTTCTTGATGGTAATTGAATTAGATGTAAACTGGGGAGGTATTTTAATATTCCTACCCCTGATTGCACTGCTCTGGTTTTAATTTCATAAAGGGATTCAAATATGACTCTACTCTGCATCAAAATGCCTTCATTCTATCTGTATGGATTTGTTCCCTACATTCAAGAAGTTATTACATTTAACACACCACTAATTTATATAGTTATTTTTATTGTGAGAAGAGTTGCTTTAGAAGAGATCAGAAAATGTATTCAGTAGATGGGATTAAAGTATCTGTTAAACAGAATGTTTTATTTGAGAATTTACATAGGCCATGAGCATCATAAGCAATTGATAAAGGAGACTGAAATTCTAAGTAGTCTGAACTGGAAATAAGGGGAATTTTAGAATAGCAAGCCAAATAAATACAGACACAACTGACTATAATCCTGGTATTAACTTGCTGAGAGACTTTTGTGCTAGGCACTTAACCTCTATAAGCATCAGAGTCCTCATATATAAACTAAGTCAGATGAATCAGTAAGCTCCATTCCAGTTTGGAAGTGATTTTGTGATACAATTTGTCTACCATCCCAACACCCAGTTCCAGGCAGTGACATTCATCATGGGAATGCCCTATGATCTAATCAGAACCTTTTCCTTTGGACTTCTATCTGCAATGTTTCTTTTTCATCCCAGACTCTTTTCACTCACTTGTGTGTTCAGTAACACAAGGAGACGTTCACTGGCATCTCCTCCAGCCTGACTTCCTACTCCCATCTGAACCAATCTTCACACAAGAGAGAATATCCAAGGCAACACTCAGGACCCCATTCCTGAGTACCATCTTTGCCTTTTAACAAAAGTTCTTCTTTGTATTGTAACCTGAAGAAGCGACTTTCACTGAAGGAAGAAGAAGAGCTAGCATCTGCTAAATTCCTACTGTGTACCACACTTTATATATCATAGTCACTCTTTGCAACCCTCTCGAACTGAATTCAAAACAAAAGAAAGAAAGAAACACTACTTCCCCATATTTTGAAGTTGAGAAGCCTGAAATCTGGAGAAATTAAATAAATTTCTGAGATTAGTGCATAGTATAAGTGGAGCTGGGATTCAACATTCCAATCCTTCAGTCTGAAGAATTTGTTTTCTTTCCACCAGACTACATTGACCCCATGTTGCAGTAAACTCTGGGTTCCTGGGTATTATTTTGGGATCTTCCATGAAGAGATGGCAGAAACTAAAGCCTATCTCTGTCTATATCAGATGATGTAATGAACACAACCAATGATTTGTTTTGTGCTATTACTACTACTTGATTTAAGGAAAATAGGTCCCACCAATTTAAAAATGTTCTTATGCATGATGTTTGAGAAAAATAAAACACCCTAATCTATATGTCACCTTCTACCCAGACACTTATTTTTATAGATACATAGGCATCTCAGGTGATAGCTTCAGAATGAATAACCAACTCTCATCATTCAATGTCTCTTTTGGTACAGTGTAAGAAACAACAGAACCATAGTAGATGTTTAACAAGTGTTATTGGAGGCTATCCCTTCCAACTATACCTATCCTCAGTTATACCAAGAATGACTGCAAGATGGTATACTGGAATCTCAAGATATTCATGATTTGTACATCACAGCTGCTCCAGCTACTATAGATGTACAATTTTAGTCTCATAGTTAATATGCTCTAAGCTATGCCAAGCAATGTAACTATCTTTTTTTAATCTTCTTGTACCTGAATCTATTCCCTTCCTTTCTTTGTGCCAGTGGCTCATAACATGAGCAAACAAAGGTATTCAATGGGAGAGCACAGATAGGCTTCAGGCTGTATGGGTGAGTAATGGTAGATAACCAGATATATTCATGGTCAGTGATTTTTGAAGCAAAACATTCGGCAACTTTGCAGTCAGAGGAGGGGTAATAAGCTCTGAAATTAGCAACAGGGTTTAAAAGTGTCTAGAATCAGAAAGGTCAATATGTAATCAACAGGTAAGGAGGAAGCCAGAAGAAACAGCAACGGGAAGATTAGGTAAGAAGCAAAAAGCATAGAACAAATAGTTTCAAACTTAGGAGATGACCTCTGGGTATTTATCTAGCTTGAAATTTATAACACTGAGTTTGAGTAGTTCTGACCATTTTATAATTGTAATATTCATCAAAGAAGCCATACTGGAAATAGAGAGCTAGATTGAATGATTTTCCTGCTAACTGCAAGGTACTTACAATTCATTCAGGAAGGGAAGGGGACAGAGATGAAAGTTTCCTCTTTCCTGCATGGGACTGCTTACCAAAACTGGAAAAGCAGTGGGTCACTAAAGAAACATCCCGAGACTCTCAACAGAGGCACTTTATTCTCACATAGGTGTTTGTTTACTGGGCCTATCCCTCTGTAAGAGCATGACCTGGTACTTCAGACAAAAGGAACTATAGAAACTAAATCCAATAAAGGCATGTATACAGAAAACATCAGCATAGCAAGTAATGCATAAAAGATACAGTTGACACTCCACATCTGTAGGTTCTGTGTCTGCGTATTCAGGCAACTGGGCATCAAAAACATTTTTTGAAAAAATTCCAGAAGTTTCTAAAATTTCAAACTTGTATTTGACTTACACCAAGCACTGTACTGAATCCCCGTTAATGAAGTGATGTGTAGGCACAACCCATTGGAGCTTCCCTCCATTTCACAGATCCTTAGTCTCTCTCTAGCACTCACTATTTCAGCATTGTTTTCCTGCATCTCTTTCAGGTACTGTACTATATAGTTCAATATATGATGGTTGCATCTGTACTAAAAATGCACAAAATTTGTTTTCTTATCATTATTCCCTAAACATTATATAGTACTTATATTGCATTGCATATTATAAGTGATCCTGAGATAATTTAAAGTATGTAGGAGCATCTGTTCCTGGATTTGAGGCTCTGCCTGGGTTGATGATCTGTGCATGCTTGTGTTGTATGCTACATCTCAGTTCTTTGGTCCTATCATAGAAGATCTTCAAAACACAGGTCAGAAAGTTTCAAGTTTAGTAAGTCAGTTTATTGAGGGACAACCACAGTATACTCGGGAGAGATTCAACCATTCTGTGACAATCACATGCCACGAGAGAGTAGAGGTAGTTATCAGGGGCAGTAAACTCCCAGAAAAGGGAGCAGGAAGCTCACAGAAAAGTGGAGGACAAGGTTCATTTCTCTTTTCCTTTCTTAGAATTTGAGGAGTGGTCAGGATCGGTGACTACTGGATCTTTTTCCAGGCAACTGTGAGTCTTTGTCTCCTCATCAAGAACTAATGTGATCTCAGCTGAAATGAAGACTGGCCAAAGTCCATTAGAAGGAGGAGTTAAAAAAAAAAAAAAACCATAATGCAAATATATGTGACTGAGGCTTAATTGTATCAACATGAGGGCCTTAACCTTCAGATTCACCTGTGTGGGCTCCAGAATTATACAAATGTATAAATGGAAGAAACTGAAAGAGAGCCGGGCGTGGTGGTGCACGCCTCTAATCCCAGCATTTAGGAGGCTGAGGTAGGTGGAGCGTTGTGAGTTCGAGGCTGGCTTGGGCTACAACGTGAGCACAAGTCAAGTCCAGCTTGAGCTACATAGTGTGACCTTGCCTCAAAAAACTAGGGTCGGGAGATTGGCTCAGTGACTTAAGCACCTGTCTGGCAGGCATGAGGTTGTGAGTTTGATCCCTGGTGCTGCCAAAAAAATACTGAAAAGGCCCAACGAGCCCTTTTCATGAAATTTTAGACACTGTCTCCTGCATAGTTTCCTCCCTGGGCTGAGTTACTACTCTCTCAGCTCCAGCTCATATCTAGCTAAATACCTGTCCTACCACTTCCATAGATTTTGCCATCCATAGCATGTCCTAGATCCAATCTTTCAGTCATATTAAAGGAAGATTATATTAACTAAACCTTCTTATCTGAATTGAACTCATTTTTTTGTATATAGTAAATTTGAGGACTGGTTACTTAGAGATGTCAGTATTCAGTGAAATATTACCGAAGATTTGGCTCAAGTACACAGAACAATAGCAAGTATCTTAGTCATTTTTCTCATCGCTGGGACAAAATATCTAACACCCACAATTTAAGGCAGGAAAAGTTTATTTTGGTTCATGTTTTAGTCCATGGTAGGCTGGTTCCAAAACAGGACAGCATGGCAGTGGGGCATGTTGGAGGAGAGCAGCTCACGGCAAGGAGGATAAGAAGCAGACAGAGTCAAGGGAGGATCAGGGAAAGGAGGTATACCCTTCTGGTTCAGGCCCACAGTGACCTGCCTCTTAAAACCAGGCCCCACCTCCTAACAGTAGTGGATTATAAAGCCCCTATAATCCCTTCACCTTCCAAAGCTCTCACCTGTGATTCCATAATACTTCAGGGAAACATCTAGATCTATATCAGAGCAGCAAGTTTATGCAATGGGTAGAAGTGAAAAAGAACCAACGACAGCTGTCTACTAAAGGTCAGAAGTTCTTTTCCTGAGGGCTGAGTGCCACCTTCCAGGCACTTAAACTTATCACTTATATTTTTATTACTAGTTGGTCAGTGACCTATCTTGTGGATCATGTTTATTCTATACATTTCATGGTTAAATCAGCAGCCAAAAGGTAAGTCAACGGAGCCAATGTTAGGAAAAAGAGATTTCTTGAATGACCTCTTTTCTACTAAGTGCCTATGTGCCTGCCCGCATGTCCCAATCCTGAAACCTAAGCTTTAGTAATTGCCTCAGTATTTTCTAGCCTCCATCAACCAAAGTGCTAATGGTTCAGGTCATGACCTCTTTTCCTCCCTTTTGTTAGTAAAGCAGAAAGAAACACACATTTTAGATTTCAATTATAGGCTCTTCTGCTTGACCCTACTGGCCTTGAAACCACAAAACGATCCCTCTCTCTGTTTCGTGTTTCTCCCTTTAGACAGAACAAATGAACTCAATTAGTAAGAACATATGATGAAAAATTACAATAAAAACTGAAACTGTTCAAACACCAGATGCCAAAATGAACAAACCCTGTTAATGATCTAACTTTTGAATATATTGTGTGCTTTCTAGCAAAGAAAGTAGCAGCTGGAAAACTAGCAACATAAATGTGTCACAATGTCCACCCACTGAAAAAGACATTACATTCTAATGGGGCTGGGGGGTGGGATGAATAAAAGAAAGAGAAATTCAAATAATATTCAAACTCCTACCTTGCCCTAGGGATCTCAGTACATATTTTAAATAATTATTCATTTTCTGTAACCTCAGGAAATATTTGCAATTTGGGAAAAATTTAAGTATTAGTTTAAGCATTAGGACTTACTAGTTGGCCACAATGAAAGCCTTTTTATCATTCCTTTGAAAGTTAAAGATAGAATTTCTGTTAAAGATGATGTGTCAGGAGATTGTAAGACTACCTCATTTAGAGATTCACTAGAGAAATTCAGCAGACACATAGTCCATAAGACAGAAAAGTAGGGAAGGTAAACATGTAGCTCCCAAGGGAAAAATGCAGGCAAAATATGGAAGAATCCATTTGCAAGATTTTTATCTTTATTTTTAGTGCATATTTCCAGTGCATAATGTTTATGTTCCTTGTGTAGAGTTGGTACATGTACATACCACATCTTAATTCTTTTTTCTATTCCCCACCCTTCTTCCCTCCCTGATCTCTTGATCTCCTTCCCATTTAAGAAAGGTCTGTCTCCCTACTTCCTATAGTCTATCTTTTGTTTTGCTCTTCATTTATAATTTGGATTTCTCATAAGAGAAACCAAGTGATATTAAAGCTTGTGTGCCTGATTTCACTTAGGTTTTTTAAATATTATTTCCCTTCCATGAGGAATCTGACGGCGTATTCTTTGTCTAAAACAAATGTAATGTATGTACTGTGGTTCTGCCCAGTGAAACATTCTAGAGATTTAATGCCCACTGGATAAAGGTCACACAGGTTTCTCCTGGTTAATACATACCAAAACTCCAGACACCTAGAAGGAATGTAAGTATTTAGCATAAGTCATATTGTTTGTAGAGTCTAGACACAGTGAATCAGTCTTTATCAGCTAGTTTCTGACTGGCAGGCACTTCTCTGACATCCAAGTTTTTAGATGTCTGTCCAATACTATCTTGTAAGCAGGACTTTCTAAAGATAACTATGGTAAGAAATGCTCTATAACTGTTTTCTGCACAGGTAGTATAGAAAATTAATGCTTTCATAGATACTCTATCCCATACCATCACCCCTTTCCAAGTACATAGGGATGATAGATAAAATATGAAAAGGTAAAGTAGCAAAGATAAATGGCCCTCCAAATGCAATCACTATGAAACAAAAACCACAGCAATGTAGAGATGTAAGTGATACTGAAACAGAGTTTGTAACTAGAATGAACTCTGAAAAATGTAACAGTATTTGAATAGACTAAAGCATAAAGTCAGAGACTTATGGAATATTAGATTTTCCTTGAAAAGCTGTCGATTTGTAAGTAGCCTAGAAATTTTACAAAAATTAATGACACGCTAGTTAAAATTACTGGTTATGGTTGTTCACATACACCAGGACTGTTTGTTCAGATAGAACTCAAGCATAATTTTGGTAAAACTTAAACAAATGAACCCCTGATCTTCTTGGCTTCAGAATTATTTAGTTTTATTCCTCAGCCAGTAACAAATATCCCACCAGTCACTTTAAATGCAGCTCTGTCTAGTAACACTTTCAAAGACAACAGAAATGTTTTTGCTGTCCAATAGAGTTGTGACTAGCTACATCTGAGCATGTGACTACTGAGCACTTGAAATGTAGTTGAC
>RJWM01012954.1:0-55075 GCA_004363535.1 Dasyprocta punctata | reverse complement strand
AAGTTAAGAAGAAGTAGGAATTTTTAATTGTGGGGTTTTGTCTCCATTATGCCACTGATTACTAAATTAACCTAAGTCAGTTTCTCTTCCCAGGCCTCAGTGCCCTCAAATGCAGACTGTAGGGACTGGTGTAAATGATCTCAAAACTTGTGTTTCCATAATAATGGCAACAGGAAAAAACAACTGTTACTTTCTACATTGCTATTTTGCTACTAGCATAAAAAAAAAAGCCTCTTCTTCCCCTCCTTATATCTACTACAGCATATTTTATCCATAATCCTCACCACATGAAGGCCTGCCTTTATGTGGATATAGCGGTAACAGTCTTACCTCTATATCCAATGCATAAAAGGTAATCAAGAAATATTGGCAAAGAAAATAATCAAATGAAAGAACAATCAGAAACAGGTCAGGTTTCATTCTGCAATGTGAATTTTTTTAAAATCAAATTGACTGAATTAAACTGAATTTTCAGGTTTTGCATAGCATCTCATTACTACACACTGTAAGTATGTGACCAAAGCATGTACTCTTCAAACCAGAAGTATATTAATTCTGATTAGTACATTTACTAATTTTTTTCCTTACTACAAAAGTCAGGTTTCATTCAATTACACTTGTGTGCATCTGTACATCTACAGTTTACCTATTTTTCCTTCAACGCATAATGTAATATTTTGATTATTCTCTCCTTGAGGTTATATATTTACATATTAAATAATTCCCAAACTCTTGTTATTTAACTTCAACATTATCTCTTAGGTCTGACTGTGTATCTGAAGAATGTAGACTTCCACCTGTTTAAACAAAATTTAAACTTCAATTCACATAAAATCTTTTGACAGTAAAAGGATATTCAAGTTATTTTTAACACCTTACTTGGTGTGTATGGGTCATGGCGTGGTTTGTACTTTTGGAAATCATCCTGTGTATTTTCCTTTGAATTTGTTTTACAAACGCTTTTGAAAGGCTTAGAAAAGCACTTCCTGGCAGTCTGAGAACAACTTGGGACAGCAGGACTTCCTCCTCCGAACTGAAAACACCTGCCGCTGTTGAAGTCCTCTGAAGAGATTATACCCATGATTTCTATCTCTTTTCCACCAATTATCAGTGTTTGGCCCTCTTCAATGTTTTCAAGCTCTTTGAATTTATATCCAATACCTTTAAGGTGAGAAAAAAAAATTAATTGAACTGACATGCCAAGATGACTCAGAGATACAATAGCCACCTTTCCATGGTTGAACACAATGAAAACTGTGTTTTGCAATGTAGTCTGATACAACTCTAGGCAGAAAACATAATTTATCTTTCTATTCTTTTTTTTTTTTTTCTTTTTTGTTTGAGACAGGTTCTCGCTATGTAGTTCAGGCTGGGCTCAAACTTGAAGCAATCCTCCTGCATCAGCTTCCCAAGTGCTGGGATTACAGGTGTGTGCCACAGTGCCTGGCAATTTATCACTTTAAGAAAAAAAACCCAAAAACTCAGGAGAAATAATAATACAGCTATAAAAATTAGCCACGCTTTAGAGAATGCAAGAATTTTTTTATTATTAAAAATATAGGCTGGGGGGCTGGGGATATAGCTTAGTGGCATAAGTGCCTGCCTGGCAAGTGCAAGGTCCTGAGTTTGATTCCCAGTAGCAAAAAAAAAAAAAAAAAAAAAAAATTATACACACACACACACACACACACACACACACAGAGGCCAGGCATGGTTGCACATGCCTACAATCCCAACACTCAGGAGGCTGAGGCAGAATTATCTCAAGTTCAAGGCTAGCCTGGCCTACAATGCAAGTTCAAGGCCAGCCTGAACTGCATAGTGAAACCCTGTCTCAAAAAGACCAAAAAGAAAAAAGAAAGAAAGAAAGAAAGAAAGAAAGAAAGAAAGAAAGACCTAAACCAGGCATAGCAGCATACACGCTTGTAATTTGGAAACCGAGGCAGGAGATTCACTGTGAGTTTGAGGGCAGCCTTCTTACTGTCTCTTTATAAAGCCCAACTATACTTCAACTGTGTAAACAGATATATACACTACCATTTAAACAAAATCATAAACATTAGGTAATATTACCTTTCCCAATTTCTTTGCCTTCCAAATCTTTTAATATAAATGACCTTCCTTTCACAATAAGAATAGCATCTCCTTCCCACTTTTTGTGTTTTTTCTTTGAAGCCTTACTCCAAACAACACTGAAATATTTAATTAGGCTCTCAAGTTCTTCTTGTCCTTTGGATTCTGTTATTTCTTTAGGAGCTGAATTAACAAAAATGAAAAAGTAAAATAAAAACCACATTATTAAAGAAAACCTTAAGGACTAAGTATCAAGGTCATTCAAACAAAAAAGGGCACAAGAAAATCATATTGTTTTAAGGAACAGTATGAAAGAATATTTGATCATACTCATGTTAGCATTTTGAAAACTGAGAAATCCAAGTATCGGGTGTAGCATTACCATGAATTTATTGAAGGTAAACTTATCATCCACAAGTCATGCAAACTAAATTTGAAGTAGGATAACATAATAACACTATAAACATTTTAGAACTATGAAATTAAATGCAGCTGGGCATGGTGGCACACACTTGTAATCTCAGCACTCAGGAGGCGGAGGCAGGAGGACCACTGCAAGTTCGAGGCCAGCCTGGGCTACATAGTGAGTTCCAGGTCACCCTAAACTACCTAGAAATACCCTGTCTCAAAAAATAATAATTTCAATGTCTAAAATATCTAATAACATGTTTTGATAAGTGATTAAACAGTGACATGAAAAGTTGAGGAAAAGACTGCAGAGTTCTCTGAAAGAAATCCCTATTTTTTGTGTATGTTATTGAGAAATAAAAATTGTATGTATTCACAGGATTCAACGTTTTGATATACGTATACTTAGTAGAATAACTAAATCAAGCGAATGAACATTCATTACCTCACATACTTTTTCAGTGAAAATATTTAAAATCTACCTTAGCATTCCCAAGAATGCAGTATGTTAATTAAAGACAACATTTCTACAACAGATCTCTTGAACTCACTCATCCTGAACTTTTGCATCTTTTGACTAATGTCCCCAGTCTCCCACCCCCACCCCACCTTTGGAGGAACACATTCGTTTCTCTGCTTCCCCTGAGTGCATCTGGTAGACTCCACTTACAGATGACATCACACAGTAACTGTCTCCCTGTGCTTGGTTTATTTCACTTAGTGTAATTCTCTCCAGGTTTATGTAAATTGTCACAAACGACAGGATTTCCTCCTTTTTTAAAGAATGAATAGTTTTCTACTGTGCGTGTGTAACATATTTTACCTGTTCATCTGCTCATGGACACTCAGGTTGATTCCCTATGCTGTCTGTTGTGAATAATACAGAAATGAACACAGGAATGCTGGTATCTCAATACACTGATTCTATTTTCTTTGCATACATATCCAGAAGTGGAATAATTAGATTGTCCAGTATATAGTTTATTTTAAATAAAAACAAATTTTATTTAATCCACCTTTAATCCAAGCTACTTGGGAGGATGACGCAGGTCTTAATCTTGAGTTCAAGGCCAACCTGGGCAACACAACAAGATCCCATCTCAAAAAAAATTACAAAACTAAAGCCAAGTAACTTTGAAAATGCATCTTTATTTAAATAGAAAAAGGAAATACTCCAAATAAAAACAAAAGCAAAGTGTGATGAGAATGAATTTCATTAAAACACTTGTGTTTCCTAATTAGAAAATAATCAGGTTGGTCCAATGATTCTAAGAACTGAGAAGTATATGATCAGAAAATAAAAATTATTTTCTTATAAAGCCCTCTTTTCTTGATAACATTTCCAGTATCACTTTATGGAGACATATCTAAACAGTCTAACACAGAAAATATTCCATCAAGAATACTAATATAAGCACTCGGGAGGCTGAGGTAGGACGAGAGTTCTGAGTTTGAGGTTGGCTTGGGCTACAACGTGAGCACAAGGCTAGCCTGAGCTGCTGAATGCAATCCTGCCTCAAAAAACTGGGGCTGGGAGTTTGGTTCAGTGGCTTAAGTGCCTGTCTAGCAGGCACGAGGTTGTGAGTTCGATCCCTGGTGCCACAAAAAAAAGAATACTAATATATGGTGACAGAAACCAGAAAGTATCCGCCTCTATAGTTGAGGAATTGACTGGAAAGGGACAGGAGAAAACTTGTTATGAGTGATGATTATATGCATGGGTAGAATCAGGGCAGGGGGGAAAATCACCAAACTGACCATTTAGGAGTTACGTATTTTTGGGCCGGGAGTTTGGCTCAGTGACTTAAGCACCTTCCTGGCAGGCGCAAGGTTGTGAGTTCAATCCCAGGTGCCAGCCGGGCGTGGTGGCGCACGCCTTTAATCCCAGCACTCGGGAGGCTGAGGTAGGAGGAGCGTTGTGAGTTCGAGGCCGGCCTGGGCTACAACGCGAGCGCAAGGCCGGCCTGAGCTACACAGTGCGACCCTGCCTCACAAAAACCAGGGCTGGAAGTTTGGCTCAGTGGCTTAAGCGCCTGCCCTAGCAGGCGTGAGGTTGTGAGTTCAATCCCCCAGTGCCACAAAAAAAAAAAAAAAAAAAAAAAAAAAAAAAAAAAAAAAAAAAAAAAAAAAAAAAAAAAAAAAAAAAAAAAAAAAAAAAAAAAAAAAAAAAAAATCCCAGGTGCCATAAAAAAAAAAAAGTTACATATCTTTATTATATGTAACGTATACCTTCATCTTTAATAAAACAAAACAAAAAGCAATGGCAAAATAGATCAAAAGGCACATATGACATTCTAAATAATGGTAATTTAAGAGTTTCGACACAGAAACACTATTATATTAATTCAAAGTACATTTGACCCTACTGACAAAATCCCACTTGCTTCACCTTATCTCCTCACTTATCCTTTCCATTTCCCTTATAGGTAGCATAAAACACTGGTACCCCATGAGAAATACTGACCATTCCCATGCTAAGTTGTAGCTCCTCCTTCTCACCTAATTTGTACACTAAATTTTCAACGGCTATGTAAAAGACAACCCAACTGAGGACAGCAAAGAAAATCTCATTCTTGCATTACCGAAGAGCTCTTCCCTATGACTTTCATACGGTACGCTCCTCACACAGGCAAGCTATCAAACAGTACAAGCAGATGGGGGAGATGGGGGTGCACACCTTTAATCCAAGCTACTTGAGAGGATGGCACAGGTCTTGACCTTGAGTTCAAGACCAACTTGGGCAACACAGCAATAACCCATCTCAAAAAAAAAAAAAAATTATAAAACTAAAGACAAGTAATGTTTTAACTTTGAAGATGCATCATTTATTTAAACGGAAAAAGGAACTACTCCCATATCAGGAATAAGAATGACTACTTCTAGTCAACACTGCTCTGGAAGTCCTAGCCACTGCAATAAGACGATGAAGTCTTTATAAGCAAAAAGACCAAAAATGAAGAAACAAAGCTGTCCCTATTAGCAGATGGTATGATGGTTTCCACGGGGATTCTAAACACTAATGGTTAAATTTAATTAAATATTTAACAGAGTCACAGGATGCAAGCAAGGTTCATGGGCAAAAAGATCAAATCTATTCTTACAGACCAGCAAGAAACAATCAGAAAATTAAATTTTAAAAATTCTATTTACAGTAGCTCCCCCAAAAATTAGATGAATACTGAGAACAATGTCTAACTAAAGGTATCCAAGTCTTGTACACTAAGAATTTTAAAACTTTGTTGAAAGAAATTAACAAAGATACAAAGAAAACAGAGGACCTATTTAATGGATTAGAACATTGTGTTAAGATATAATTTTCCCCAAAATGATAAATCCAGTCAATACGATACCAATCAAAACTCCAGGACATGTTGGGCCCACTGGCACACATCCACAACCCCAGCCCTCAGGAGGCCACTTCTAAAAGGCGTGTGTTTAACTTTTAAAGAGGCTTCCAAATTTTTTTCCCAAAGTGTTGTTTCAACAATCCCTTCTGACAGGGTAAGATACTTCCAATTGCTCTACATCTTTTTTCAATGCTAGGTATTGTCAGCTTCTTTAAAAACTTTTCCTCTGCCTAATGGGTATGTTATCTCGGTGTGTGTATTTTAATTGGTATGTGTTTGTGACACATAATAATTTTTCATTTTAGCCAGGCGTGGTAGCACACGCCTTTAATCTCAGTACTTGGGAGGCTGAGGTAGGAGGAGCGTTGTGAGTTCTAGGCCAGCTTGGGCTACAACGCGAGCATAAGGCTAGCCTGAGCTACACAGTGCGACCCTGCCTCAAAAGACCAGGGCTGGGAGTTTGGCTCAGTGACTTCAGCGCCTGACAGGCACGACATTGTGAGTTCAATCCCCGGTGCCGCAAAAAAATAATAATAATAATAATTTTTCATTTTGGGAAATTGACACACATACATGATATTTGGTCATTTTCAATACACTTTCCTCTCAATCCTTCTATTCCCTCTTTCCCATGTGTATATGTATTTTAAAACACTTTTATGGAGCTATAGTTCACATACTACTCAATTCCAAATTAAGTGTACAATTCATTTTCAATATACTCAGGGGCAACTGTCACAACAGTCAGTTTTAGAACATTTTCAACACCTGAAACCAAAACTCCATATTTTTAGCTATTACCACCCAATCTTCTACTCCTAACCCCACTCTCTAACCCTAAGCAACCACTAATCCTTATGGATGTCGCTGTTCCAGACATTTCATGACTGCGATCGCATGATATATGGTCTTTGTGACTGGCTTCCTTGCAGTCAGCATAATAGACTCAAGGCTCACACACGTTTGAGGACTTTATTCCTTTAATAGCTGAGCAGCATTCCACTGTATGTATGCACTACACTGTGTTGAGCAATTTGGACTTACTGCTCAAGTCAGAAAACTGAAATTCTTCTGTCCACGTTTCCAGTCCCCCAGCCAACAAACTACATAATCCAGACAGCTCAACCCTCTATAACAGTGATGGCAAAACTTTTAGAGCTTTCACTGATGTGAACAGTTCACCGCGACATGCATGCCATAGGTTCACCACGGCTGCTCTGTACGGTTCTCAAACTGATGCACTATTTTATCTTTTCCATTGCCTCCACTTATTTCCAACTATGGGTTAAAGGTTTCTGAACTATTGCAAGATCTTCTCAGCAGGTCTCGGTTCTTCCCTTGCTGCCTCTATTCCTTTAAAAAGCATATTCCAGGGTCGAGAGTTTGGCTCAGTGACTTAAGCATCTGTCTGACAGGCGCCAGGTTGTGAGTTCAATACCCTGTGCCGTGAAAAAAAAAAAAAAAAAAAAGCATACTCCACATTTATTATGGTTACTATTTTTAAAAGTAAATCTGATCACATACATCTTTTTCTTAAAAGCCACTCATGTTTGTGGTTGTGAAGACAGTGTGCTACTTCTCACCATAGTCTTCACTCATCTTGCCCCATCACGCTGACCCAAACTAACTTCCACTCACTCTGCTACTCAGGCTAAATTTCCTTGGTTGGCCAAACTTGAACTAGTTCCTATTATCTCAGTAACAAACATGTGGGCCGGGGTGTGATGGCACACACCTGTATCCCTAGCACTCGGGAGGCTGAGGCAAGGAAATTGTTGCAAGTTCGAGGACCAGCCTGGGCTACAAAGTGAGCTCAAGGCCAGCCTGAATTGCATAGCGAGACCCTGTCTCAAAAAGACAAAAAGAAAAAGAATAATAATAAATATGTGGGCCAGGGATATAGATCAGAGGCATAAGCACCTGCCTGATAAGCATGAGGTCCTGAGTTTTGATTCCAGTACCAAACAACAACAATAATAATAATGTCTCAGATGTGGTGATGCACACCTGTAACCCCAGCACTCGGTAGGTTGAAGCAAGACTGCTGTGAGTTCCATTTCAAAACTCCATTTCAAAAAGACAAAAAAGTAAAAAATAAACATGTAACAAAGTACTCAATGTCAGCCTTTCCCACTAAACTATCAAGTTCTGAAGGGAAGAGTTTGCTTTGATTTTGTTCAACATTTTCCCAAGTATTCTTTAAAACTGCCATTTTGACTCTGGGTACATTTTTAGTTCATTTTCTTTAAAAATAATGAAGATAAAGTTATCTTGAGATTAGGGGTATAGATCAGTGATAGAGTGCTTGCCTAGCCGAGTATGTGTAAAATCCTGGGCTTGATACCCAGCACTTGAAGTGATCTTAAAATTAATTTTCACTGAGAAAATAGCTTTAGGAAGTAACTCATCTCCATTATTGTCCATTTTTATTTTCAATTTAATACTTGATCAATTATTTTCCAAGTAAACTTTAAAACAAAGAAGTGATTCATCGGTTACCTTATGTATGACAGTTTTTACCAACCTGAGGGGAATTTTTGTTGTTTAGTTTTAGTTGTTTGTTTTTGTTTTGGTACTGGGGATCAAACTCACGACCTCATACTTACCATGCAGGCGCTTATGCCACTGAGCTAAATCCCCCGCCCCTAGTTTTAGTTTTTTTTGAGACAGGGTCTCACTATGTATTCCAGGCTGGCCTTGGACTCACTACATAGCACAGGCGGACCTCAAACTCTTGGTGATCTTCTTGTCTCAGTCTCCTGAGTGCCAGGATTACAGGTGTGTGCCACCAAGCCTCAATGCACAACTCAATTTTATCAAGACTGTATTAATCCATCAATACTTAATCAAGAAAACTGACTAGTGTTTAGTTAAATTAGAAGCTGTCGTGTTGTTTCTGCTGTTTTACCAAGCTTGATTTCCCCAGGTAAAGTTATTTAAAGGGTAATTTGGCTAAAATTGCACACCACAAAATATTTTAGAGTTCAAGAACTGATAAAATGCTGGGCTTGGTGGGTGTCCTGTAATCCCAGCACTTTGAAACTGAGGCAGGAGAATCACAAGTTTGAGTCTTGTCTATGCAATTGAGTGACCTAGTGAGATCCTTTCTCAAAATAAAAAATAAAAAGAAGCCTGGCAATGTAGCTCAGTGTGAAGGCCCATGGTTCAATCTCCAGTCCTGATAAACAAAACTGAACAAAGCATCCCACATTTTATTTTTTGAAGTTTCTGAACTCTAAAATATTTTGTGGTGTGCAATTTTAGCCAAATTTAATTAGTATTTTTATATTTTTCTAAAGGGTACCATCATTATGCACTGAATAAAATATGGATGGTGCTTTCTACATTTTAAAAATTTGCTGTTTTTTACCAGATTATCCAAGAGAAGAAATAATTACCCTTTAAATAGTTCATGATCGCCCTTCAGCAGGGGCAAAAGGGATGTTTCATCAAAATGGCTAGGAAAAACAACCGGTAACAAATACTCTGTTGTATTCTCAGGGTCTTAAAGATGATTATTATGTACAAGACCTTCCACACTCACTCCCCCAAAACAGCTAAATAGAACAAAATGTAACAAATTCGGAGAAATCAGAAATTTCTTATAACTAACTTTCAAAAAGCATAAGACTTTCAGGCTTGTATATACCCTTTCTTTTACAGAGAAGTAGGGCAAATTATTGAACCAGATTGCCTGATTTTGAGTCTTGAGTCTGCCGCTTATTAACCAGATGACCCTGAACAAAGTACTTAACCACTTTGTGCCAGTTTATGACTCCATAAAATGAAAGTAATACTACTGCCTAACAGACTTATGAGCATTAGTTTAGCAAATTGAAGATCACCGGGAATATGGGATCATGGAACATAACTTCCAAGATCTAGCCAACATATTATAGAAAATACTGATTTACGATGTCCCCAATTAAACATGAAATTTTCACTCTAATAATCTTTAATTCTAAACTTGAATCTAATCAATCTCTCCACCCTGTAGGAGTATTCCCAGGTGGTCTGCATAAGCAAGAGACTTGATGGCCCATCAGCAAGATTCACAACGTAAGAATGCTTAAAGCCATACTTTAAGATAATGTCATTTAATACTACTAATAATGGGTACTATCATCTTAATGAATGATTTCGAAGCAAAGAATAACTTATTATATATTCCATAAACCCAAGCCTTTAATAATCTTCTGTGCCTTAATAATTCTAAATACACAAATTATTTCAACAGTTCAATGAAATTTAAAAGGTCTCATATGATCAAATTCAGTAAAGAATATAAACACTCTTACAGACTGTTTTATGTGGTTTCAAACTACCAAAGCGTGCCAGAACTTTTAATATGCATTAACATACATTCAACGTAAATTTAAGATTGAAAGTTTTTATTACACTAAATAATATACAAATAGCTATATATAATCCCTTCAAACTGATAATTATCCATGCTTTTTTTAACCTAATTTTAAAGATGAATGTCAACTAAGTATATGTATCATTATATATAAAATGAACCCAGAAGGTATTTCTTTGCATTAAAGATAATTTTCAGAATGACTATACATGTCAAATAAACTCATACTTCTGATGAAAATAAAAGATGATCCAATTATGTTCTTAAAGATTAAATGCATATATTCCCTAATCTAGCCTTGTGTCCACAATAAACTTATACAAGAGTATTCATAAAATTGTATATGAAATTGACAAAATCTGGAAAGTGCCCAGAGGTCCATCAAAAATAAATGAATAACCAGTAAATTGATACAAATGAATACCGCTCAGCAATAAAAAGTAATGAACCACTCAAGAGAATAGATAAAAACAGATGAGCATTGAAGACATTAAGATGGGGGGAAAAGTGTATACAACATATGATTCCAATAACCTGAAGCTCTCTAACAGGCAAACTTATCTAGGATTTTTAAACAAACAGAATAGTGTCTCCTTGAGGTCCCAGGGGACTGCTCAGGAACTTCCCATCTTCCCACCCCTCAACTCCCCCTCCTCCCACTGATAATGAGAAACAAACCTAGGACCATACACACGCTAGGTGATTTCTCTACCACTGAGCTATGTCTCTAGCCATTTTTTTTTTTTTTTTTTTTTTGGCTTTTTGGGGGTTTTGGCAGGGTTTTTTGTTTTTGGTTTTGTTTTTTTGCTTTGTTTTGTTTTGTTTTGTTTTAAGACAGGGTCTTGCCACGCAATTCAGGCTGGCCTGGAACTCACTATGTATCCCAGGCTGGCCCTGAACTCATGGTGAAATTCCTGGCAATCTGCCTGCCTCAGGGCTGCCAGTTCTGGGATTACAGGCGTGCACCACACACCTAACTCCATTCTAAACCTTGACACAAATTTGAGCAACAAACAATGGTACATTTAAAATTTGTGCATTTCACTGTACACAAATTTCACTTTAAAACATACACACAAATACTGGACTATAGTTAATACAAACTTACAGCATTCATAGCCCTCTCGTTTTAGCCTCCCATCTGCTGGGACTACCAGCCTGCAACATTTTTTAAAATGACCTTCCCCCTTCAAAAATAATGAGTTAGATACACGATGGATAAATATGTAATTAAGCAAATATAACAAAACCATTGCAAAATTCAGGTGGTAAGCCGGGTGTGGTGGCGCACGCCTTTAATCCCAGCACTCGGGAGGCTGAGGTAGGTGGAGTGTAGTGAGTTCGAGGCCTGCTTGGGCTACAACGCGAGCACAAGGCCGGCCTGAGCTACACAGTACGACCCCGCCTCAAAAAACCAGGGCCAGGAGTATGGCTCAGTGGCTTAAGCGCCTGCCACGGCAAGTGTGAGGCTGTGAGTTCGATCCCCGGTGCCGCAAAAAAAAAAAAAAAAAAAAAAAAAAATTCAGGTGGTAGGTACATGAATATTTACTAAGGAATGCTTTCAGCTTTTTCTGTACACTTCTTCAAATGTTGAGGGCAAAAATCTTTATAATACAGATGAATTTACACATAACTGTAAAACACAAAAGACCAAATAAAGTAAAATTTTAATGATACATTCACTTTACCTTAAATTGCTTGAGCTGACTTGAATGATATTTTTATTAATATTTACTTACTTATTTTGTGTTCCACTATTTACAAAGCAATTTAAAATTTTAAATAAATGATACAATTTCAAATTGTAGCCATTAGTTTTAATCAATTTAAAAGATACATAAAAATACATTAAATAATATCTCAAAGTATATACAAAAACAGGATTCTGTTAATGTTTAGTTAGGTTGTATATTTTACAAATTTACTCTTACATTTTTAAATATGCAACCATATTTCATCTAATTATCTTTAAGTATTTATAATTAAGTTTGCCACTGAGTATTTGGTTTTGAGGATTTACAGATCTTAACATTTGAAAACAGAAATGTATCATGAGAGATAAGGTACATTTGGTATCTATTACAATACAACCACCTACATAAATTCCATCATACCTCATTAAAAAGTTTACCTCTATTGTACTGAATTTTTTGTCCTATGGCAACAAAAAGAGTGAAGTACAATGTATTATCGGGTACTTAAAAGAACATATATTAACAAATCATTTATTTAACCACCATCAACAATATGTATTAAATACAATTTATTGCACTCTAAGATATTTAAACATATCTATCTAAAACTTGACATTATTCCAAAAAAAGGCACATGGAAAATAATTCAACATTTTCACATAAGACAGAAGAATTTCAAAAATGAAGTAACATCAAGTTGCTCATTATACAAAATAAAAGAATTTGACTATTTCAAGAAAGCTTTCATTTTTCAGAAACAAAAAGGTTTAACCTTTTTCAGAATGCCATTATAAATCATACTTTGTTAAGAAAACTGCAAGTCATAGTAATAACATTCATTTAAGTTCACATCTGTAAGAGAAAGGAAGGTAGCAAAAGTAACCTAAACACTATCTAAATTACTTAGATAGTGAATGATCTTTTGACTTTTTCAAATCTAAAATACTTTCACAGAATCAAGTCTAACATAAAAATAAAATCACTCTATTTTCCCAGCATTACATTTTGTACATAAATTCCCAGTTTTCTATGATATACAGGATGTCTGGAAGTGTCAATGTATATTCCATGGCTCCTACATGAATTTCCTCCACTATATTCTCCTTAAACTTGTCCTCAGCAAAAACTACAAGCAGAGTTGGTTAGTAGTCCCCAAACTCAAAGTCTCAATATATTTTTAAAAAGGGAACAGTCAGGCATGGTGGTGCATGCCTATAATACCAGCACTTGGGAGGCTGAGGCAGGAGGATTGCTGTGAGTTCAAGGCTAATCTGGGCTACAAAGCGAATTCAAAGCCTGACAGAACCACAATGCAAGTCCCTGCCTCAAATAAATAAATAAATAAAGGGAACAATTTAGCTCAGAATTTCCTTAATAAGCTCTGCAAAACAGTAAACAGACCCTAAAAAGAATTCTGTGATCAAATTAGTAATTTCTTTAACCAAAATTTACCATAAACTGCATTATGGTACTCATGGTTGCATGAGGGAGGTGGTAAGAGAATGGAGCAGAATTATACTCATTTAAACTTCTGCCAAATAACATTAGAGAAGACTGATTTAGAAAAATTGCTGCAGTAAGCACTGCAAAGAATTCTGGTATCTAAAAACAAGTAAGAATAAGATTTCTTATTTTATACAGCCCCTGATGCTAATGAGTAGGACATCTGCCACAAAGTTATTACAAGCTTGAACAATGTCAGATAAAAATGATTGCAACAAATTATGTATATACTATTTTATGAGCAGCAAAGGACTTCTCAAAGGCAACTGTGTACCTACATAAATTTTCTATCTTTCACACTGATTTCAGAACCAAATCATCAAAAAAGATACATGTACTTTTTTGAACACAGAACTGTTTTCTAGAAATATCTCACAGAATTAATATTATACAATACACACTCTGGAAAACTAATTTCACTGTACAAAGTAAACGCTCAACTTGAACATTATCAATTTTAAGTGGCAGAATTTTGAAATTATAATATGAATTAAATTTTGTAAATTGCTTTCAATAATTTGAAGAAGTTAAAGCTTTCTACAGTATTTACTAGAATCATATAATAAAAATATCTCAATTTGGAAGATTCATTACACTCAAAGCAAAGTCATAATTCAGATTAAAAAGAGATAAAATTGTCAAAGGAATATATGTTCAAGACATTTTTATAATAAAAAGGCTAATTTTAAAAACATATATAAAAATGCTCTATTAATTTAACCAATGAAATTACATAATCAACAGGCTAAAATAGTAACAATGAGAATTCCCTTTATTTTTTCTATTTCTATAGCTATAACCTAAATTCTGATTTAATTTTCTCTCACTACAATGCCTATTCCTAAATGTGATTGTAACACTGTTTATAAGAACCAACTTTAAATCATATCTTCATAATTGAAAGCCATCAATGGCTACCTACCCATACATTCAGTTGTCTGGCTTCTTAAAAGCAGGATTTAATGTAATCTATAATCTGGCATCAAAAAAACATCCAAGCTGGTATCTCTCAATTCACTTTCATCCATTTTGCTTTTCAGGAAAAATTTTTGAGAGTCTAGCATGATTTAGGCAACATACTAAATTCTGATTACTCTATTGCATTGCTCTCAAAGTTTAGCTAGCTTCAGTGTCTCTGAAAGGGGACAGGTCCCATTTCCAGAGCTTCTGATTCAACTGGAATGAATGTGATTTCTAACTAGTTCTCAGGTGATGCCGCTGCTGCTCCAGACCTATACTTGGGAACACTGCTCTACTCTAAAGGCCACAAACTGAAGGCTCACTGGGGAATGAGGTCCACTCCAGGGTCTGCACAGCGTTTGAAAATCATTTTTCAATTACTTGCAAGAACTGGTTTGTTTTTTTTTTTTTGGTGGCACCAGGGATCAAACTCACAACCTCACGCCTGCCAGG
The DNA here is from genome assembly GCA_004363535.1 of Dasyprocta punctata. Lineage (NCBI taxonomy): Eukaryota > Metazoa > Chordata > Mammalia > Rodentia > Dasyproctidae > Dasyprocta > Dasyprocta punctata. The sequence continues at coordinate 40,277 of RJWM01012954.1, read as the reverse complement.
CAGGCGCTTAAGCCACTGAGCCAAACTCCCAGCCCTAGTGTTTTGAGGCAGGGCCACACTATGTCGTTCAGGCCAGCCTTGCGCTCATGTTGTGGTCCAAGCCAGCCTCAAACTCACAATACTCCTCCTACCTCAGCCTCCCGAGTGCTGGGATTAAAGGCGTGCGCCACCACGCCCCACTTGCAAGCATTTTTAAATTAGAAATCATAAAATGCAGGCACCTGGCTACATGTAAAATTTCTACATGAGTTCAACAGAAGCAAAGCCATTTAGTCCACAGAGATGTCCTAGTCCAGGTTACCAAATTAGTTGTCTCTACACTCACTTGAAATCATCTGATTAGCAGTATATTTGCACTTGTGTACCCTGATCCACTTTTTCCTGTTCTTTGCCTTTTTTTCAAGCCCTCATTGATTTTAAACACCCTTTTTATTTTATTTATTTATGGTTTTTTTTTTTTTTTTTTTTTTTTGGCGGCACCGGGGATTGAACTCACAACCTCGAGCCTGCCAGGGCAGGCGCTTAAGGCACTGAGTCAAACTCCCAGCCCTTATGGTTTTTTTTTTTTTGGTACCGGGGATCAAACTCACAACCTCACACCTGCCGGGCAGGTGCTTACACCACTGAGCTAAATCCCCAGCTCAAACATTCTTTTGCCCCAATACTGCTGAAACTCTACCTTCCTCCTTCCAAAGTTTGGCTTAAAATTCTTCTACAAGATTCCAGCAAATATAGAAATCCTTAACAAATACATACATTAAAAGTTAATCATAACTTTAATATGTGTGCTTGAAAACTCAAGGTTTTATTTACACAAATACTAAAATAGCAATATTTATCCCAAAAGGCTACCAGATGATACTATAAATTATAAACAAGTATTGAATTTTTGCTATTTTCATTCTAAATAAGATTTTCATCTTTTTATTCTGATTTTTACTGTGAAAGAAACTCTCCCTAGAATAATGCATTTAAAATAAAGACATAACCTTAAATCACACCATCAAAATATGTAATAGCATTGGACTGAGGGTATGGTATAGCACTTGCCTAGTATCTGCAGGACCTGGTTAAACCCTTAGCACCAAATATAAATGAATATATACATATAAGATATGAGTAAATATAATACATGTACACATACATTATACATATACATATAAGCACACATGTGTACATAAGTACATGTCTAAGTACACATACGTACATATGTGTATGTAAGTGTATGTATTAAATATATACACTTAAATTAATTAAAGGTAATAAAGAGGAGAGTCAGGTGTGGTGGCACATGTCTATAATCCTAGCATTCCAAGGCTGAGGCAGGAGGATCCCCTCGAGTTGGAGGCCTGCGTGGGCTACATACTGAACTCAAGGTCAGCCTGAACTACATAGTGATACCCTGTCTCAAGAAAATAAAAAAAAAATTTCCAGCACTTGGGAGGCTGAAGCAGGAGGATTCTTGCAAGTTCAAGACCAGCCTGGGCTACAAAGTGAGCTCAAAGCCAGCCTGAACTGCATAGCGAGACCCTGTCTCAAAAAGACAAAAATAAATAAATAAATAAAAATTAACCAAAAAAAAAAAAAAAAAATACTAGCGTTCTTGTTCTGTTGTACTTTTATTACCAAGTTCTCCCTGGACCTCTCCTTTTCTTAACTGAAAAGGTGAGGCAAAAGTCTTCTCCAAGTATCTTCCACCTTAAAATGAAACATTAAAAAGTTCTTCCAAAATGAAATATTAAAAAGGTCCATATAGATAAACTTCTTATTATTAAGTTAGTATAGCTTCTAAACTGGACTGATTTAAAACCCTTTAATTATAAGCTGGTCATGGTGGGCACACCTGTAATCCCAGCACTCACAAGGTTGAAACATAAATTAAAAGTTTGAGGCCAGCATCATAAACTCATAGAAATTCAAGGCCAGCCTGGGCTACATAGCAAGGTCTTGCCTCAAAAGCAAATGAAAACCTAAAACAAAAAATTTTAATTATAGCTTTCAAAGTTCTAACTAAAAATGCTGAAGACTCAGAACTTTGAAAGAAAATGTACGTTTGTATAAAATTTGTGTATATTCTAATGATGAAAATTGAAAAAAAAATTCTTGCAAAGCTAACAACTAAATATATTAGGAAAAAAACAGAGAGAAGACCACAAAGACCAATTTGTAAGTCTCAATATCTAAAAAGAATATTAAATTTAAAAATCATGTCAAAATTTAAAAAGAAAATCACATCAAAAAACTGTTCACAGAGCCGGGCGTGGTGGCGCACGCCTTTAATCTCAGCACTCGGGAGACTGAGGTAGGTGGAGCATTGTGAGTTCGAGGCCAGCTTGGGCTACAACGCGAGCACAAGGCCAGTCTGAGCTACATAGTGCAACCCTGCCTCAAAAAAACTAGGGCTGGGAGTTTGGCTCAGTGGCTTAAGTGCCTGCCCTGGCAGGTGTGAGGCTGTGAGTTCGATCCCCGGTGCCACAAAAAAAAAAAAAAAAAAAAAACTGTTCACAATAGACATCAGCATTATTTAAGAACATGCATTCTGCCTTCAGGATATTCCCAAATTAAAGTAAATTTGGCCAAAATTAAAATTATCTAATTGTAAGATTGCAAAAAATATCTCAGAGACTATTATATTCAGGTAGGTCGTGTCGTAAGCGAATTGCTTTCAGCTTCTCCACTTCAATTTTTGCTCTTAGTAGCTCTTCCTCTAGCTGCTGCCTTCTTTTCAATCCATCCCTCTTCTCCTGAACATACAATCCAAAATTTTTTTGATTTTCTAAAATTATCTGATGCTCCTCTTTCAACATTTGCAGGACCTGAGGATCATACCCTGATAGTGACCTAATGTGTTCTCCACTCTCATGCCGAAAAAAATCATCTCTCCTTGGAAGAGAAGATGGAGACGATGTCATTCTCATATCAACAGAGGAAAGTGATGGTGACAAAGATCTTTCCATAACATGTATTAATTCATGTTCTTCTCTTTGCTCTAAAGTATTACTAGGTTGAGGATTTAAAACCAGTGGAGGAGGTGGTTTAATATCTTCTTCTTGTTTTACCTCCACTGTAATAGCAACAGGATGGTGATCCAACATTACCTGTAGTGAACTGGTACCAGCTTGTGCAGCCTCATCCAAGTTTGCACTATAGCACATAAAAAAAGCATTATAAAATGTAAATCAAATGATGAGTACAACTATAAAATACTTTCATATTCAATATACATTACATTATAAAGCTATAACAAAAATTATGAAACAAAAGTTGAATTCTGAGATCAACATGTAAAAATATTAAGATTAAAATGTAAAAAATAAAAACATACAGGTCTACTCTATCTTTAACCTTTTCTTTAGTTTTGCTCTGAGATGCTGCAGATTGAGCCCAGGTCATGTGGCATGCCAGACAAATGTTCTACCATCCTTAGCCATCCATCCTTAACTTTATAATTAGGCTTTTAAAATGACAGAAAATTACAAGTATTTCAGAAGACTAGTGAGGTATAAATAAGAAAATTCATTTTTAAGTCTTTCAAAGAAACATCAATTATTCCTACAATCTTTTTCGGTTCTTAAATTGTATAAAAAGATATTTCATGTATTCTGGGCCTTGCTATCCCCACACCTTAGCTCTACACCTCCTGTCCTTGTTCTCCAAGAGTCATCTAAAAAGTTAACACCCATAACTTCTAAGAAAGTAGCAGAAAACCATCTATGAAAGTACTGATTTCTGCATTTGCCCAAATATTATATATGGTTTGGAAGTATGCCCAAATATCTAGGGATTAGCCTAGTTATCCAATTTCAGATAGGATGGCATTTCTCCTTTACCTATCCTGATCAGTGTATGAGTTAAAGTTCATAAGGGCAAGGGATTTCATCCATTACTACATACCCTAGCATAATACAGCACTGTACTTAAAACATAGTAGGTGCTCACTATATGCTGAATACATAAATGAACAAATAAAATTATTTTTAAGTACACTGTTTCTAAATGCCTTAGATAAATTGAAAGTTTATTAAGTTTATAAAAACACTCACAACATATGCATTCCTAATAGTCAACAAAAGTTTTAGCATAACTTAAACTTTGGCATCATACTTGTTTTGATTTTATAAACAATGCACTTTAAAACTGGTTTTTAAAAAAAAAGTTTCATGTGTAATTGAATCTGTTAACAATATATATTTTTTTGTTGTTGTTGTTAACAATATATAATCCTTAAGCTTTTTTCTCAATTTATACTTCTGCCTAACTTACAAATAAGTTACAGGGGGAAAAGAGATTATTGGGATATTAATGAAAGTGTGTCAACATTATTTAGAGGACATTTTATAAATGATAAATAACATCATTAGCAATACATTCTACATAGAAGATTAAAATACTGGAATAAGTTCAAGTACAACATAAGGAAAAAAACTAAAACTCCCCATATGTTGCTATTGGCACTAAATTGCCAGAAATAACTGATATTTGCCTAAGACATAATAATGAAAAAACTCAACAAGATATATAGAGAGCATATAGTAATTTCTTTGTAGATTATATAAATTCTTTAGTTTTTGTACTTGTCTTTTTTTTTTTGTCACTTTATGTTTCCCAAAGACAAAACAATGGTCTATAAATATAATTCAAACTAGCAAATTTGCTTCTATTAACATCTCTACTAATGGGAATGGGAAAAGATTAGAGATATAGATGAAAAAATTTTTAAATCTATATAATTACTATGCCAAATTAGTATATAGAGCATAAACATAGATATTATATACCCAAGTAAATTAAAAATATGCTTATATCTGGAATAGACCATTCCATTTTAGTTAAAACATTACAAGTAAGGCATAACAAATGTTTTTTAAAAGCTTTAGATAAGTTCACAAAAATGATAAAGGACTTGTAAACTTATGAATCTAAAGAGGATCAAAGAGGTTACAAAAATAAAGTATAATCTGATATTGGAAGTAAAAATAAAGACATAATGTGAGTTACAGAACTAGACTTACAAAAGTTATGCATCTTTAAACAAATTAAGTAATCCAAGAGTAATATATTTCTTTACAAAGAAGCAATTGGTGAGACTAAGTCATATTTAGAAACATAATTAAGATTGCAGAATAATTATAAACTTCTGATATAATTATTAAGATTCAAGATGTCAACTGAGTAAGTATAAGCACATTAAAGATATAAGCATATTTAATGATTACATTAATATGGAGAAAATATCAGTGTAGCCACCAATATAGGTAAGAATTTAAATATTACATTTCTTGTATTTTTTTCTTCAAAATCTAAAAAACTAGTATTATTTAAATAATAGGTAAAAATGCATAAATCACTTATAATCCATTTTTATCAGAGAAATATTGGTGTCTTAAAAAATTGTGTGCACATATATAATATAGGTATACACACAAATGGTCAAAATGTAAAACTACTTGCATATTTATTTCTCTTCTATACACACTGTATTTTTAAAATATGCAACTATCTAAAACTAAACCCTGAGCAACTACTCTAAAAAGACAATGTGTAATGTATTAACTACTGTTACTCTATTATTTTGTTATGAAATTTTGTTTTATCTTTTTTCCATAAAATAAAAAATAAAACTAAAGTTTCTATATAGTGTGGTTTTCAAATTATAGAAATCTGAATTTAATAACCAAATGCCACAGTTTTATATCTGTAATGCAAAAGCCATATTTCTCCATAGGTTTTTTGGGGGGTATAGGGTGGAAATTTTAAATAAACAGAACAACATAAAACAACTGTACTGAGGAGTTTCCTAGACTATATTACATTCTCATCATTTGTCATCAGTCAACAATTTAATCAGTGGTCTCAAGTATTAATCTACCATGTATTCATGTCCTGGATCCCACTGGCAATATTTTTTTTTCTGCACTATCTTAACAGAAATAAGCAGTTATGCTAAGAAGCTAGGCTCAAAAATATTCTCCTAGTAAGCTACAAAAATAACAGCTACACTTGGCTAAAAAGTTTTTTCTCCTGTTTCTTGCCTAAATTGAAAGAAATTTCACAGGTAATCAATAATTTTGCTTACATAATGCCTCTTCTACCAGTAAAAAAGCACACTGTGTAAATCTTTGTTTGAAGGCCCCTCAACCAACACAGAGTTTACAGTTTGTTTATATTACCCTAAATGGTTCAGAAGAATGTAGCTGCCATTTTTTATCTTCTGCCAAGGGTTGAAATTTGAATTAGTAGCAAGATAACAGTTTTGAAGATTCCCAGGTAAATATTAGTTATACAGAGCACAAATTTAATCCAAAAATTACTTCTAACCCTATAAGAACTCGGTTGCTAAAATGGGTACGTTAAAACTCATAATTTGATATCCTTGCAAGGCAATATGAGAAACCTTAACTTTCCTGTCTGATCCAAGTCCAAAGTGAAACTAGTCCATTAAGGAATTAAAAGCAAAAACTTTTAATTTTATTAAGTAATCTTAATCTCCAATTAGGCATTAATTTAATCTGTTTCATATAATCATATCATTAATAACTTTACTTCATTGTTGATTTTAGTTCTATTTGTTAGTTCAATGCCTATTCAGAAGTGTAGTTTGATAATTCACAAAAAAGCATTCACTCTAATACTGTTAACTTATATACATTTTATATAAAATTCAAACATCCAATAAAAAGTAACTTAAGTAAGAAAAAAGTATCTCTCTGAAGAAAATTAAATCATTTTAAGGCTTAAAAAGTTTATGAAGTGATGTCACAAATTTCATCCCATTTATTCCTCTCTAACCTTTACTTTCAGAAAGGGAAGGGGGAAGGGAAGACAGTTAAAAAGTGGCTTAAATCAAATGCAGCAGAAAAATTCCTCATAGCCTCACTTTTCTTTTTTTAAGAAAGCAAAACAAAGACACTATTCATTGCTCCCGTTGTGGGGATGCTTACTATGCATATCTCTATCACAGCTAAGCCAAAGCCCAATAGATAGGAGGCGCCATAATTTTCCACAACAAAATAAAATAAAGCTTACCTTTGTATGTGGTTCCTGTCTCTTACCAGGCAAAAACTGGAAATCTGGGGAATCATCTCCATAACTTTCTTGGTTGGCTCAGAAATATTGCTTTTAAAATCTGATTGGGCCTCTTTTTGCTGCAATAGCTCCTGTTTGGCATATTCTTTGAGCCTTTTGTAAAGGGTTCGTAGGCCCTGCGCTGTTCGAGGAGGGCGGTCTACTCCAATTGCATTATAGTTAACAGCTATGATATCCCAACATCTATTCTTTTCCACTATTACTGAATGTTTATTAGTGTGTTCTTCGAGAATTTTCACATATGGCTTCACAAGCTTTAGTAAATCAAGCTTTTCAGATAACGTAAAATTGGAAGATCTAGCCTTTCCTACCATTGTTCTTTTCAAATTAAGTAGGCAGTATCTGAAAACACCACGCAGCTTTCAGCTCTGTTCAGCTCTTTTCACAAACAGAAAAAAGATCAGGCTTAACTAGGCTAGCCTCATTTAGGCCCACGCCTACAGGGGAGGGTTTATTAAAATTCCTCCAGCTTAAGCTGACGCAGGTTCAGGAAATCTGCTTAAACCAAGCCTGACCTACATAAAGCTTCTCACTGAAGACAGGAAGGCACAAGCAAAACACACTTGTGTATGAAGAGAACCGCTCGAGATAGGATTTAATGCACAAAGGTCTAGAGATAAGCATGGAACACAGCTAAAAATTAGCTAATTTAGTGAGAATATCGAATTTCCACACATGTATTCTTGGCTGATAGACTGAAACTGCACTGCAGTTATCACTGTAACAAAAACAAAGGAGGAACTGTTTTGTGCTATTTGTTTACAAATTCAGTGGACAAAAAAACTAAAAGATATGAGTGGGTGAAAGCAAGGATTCCTAACCGAGATCTAATCACAGTTTCTGAGCTGGGTGTTCTCCCAAACAAAATCTGCATAATGCTGGTCCTGCTGTCAATCAGGAATTGCATATCCTCTAGCTAGTTAGGTTACACCCAGCTCAGACTACGGGGTAAACCTAAGCTGCTTTCTCCTTCATTTCACAGTCTACATTAGCCCCTGCATATTTGTAGTTATTTAAGAAGAGATTTTTCTTAAACACTAACTCTAAAAACCACATAAACATTACATTTCAAAGCAATGGATTATTCTAGTTGCACATTGTGTGAATATACCAACATGCTTGATTATGTGTTATAAAAAAGCAGGATTTAAAAAAACAAAAAAACGCAGGATTTTTTAAATTTAGCTATAACCATACAACCTATACTATAAAGGAAACACCCAATCTAGCCATTTGCAAAGCTACCAGTTTCCTTGCTAGACCCAGTCTGAAAACACATAATAATAAAAACAAAACAAACCTACTTCCTCATAATATACATATTTCTCCACATACGGATATTAATTAAAAGCATGCTTAAACGTAGTTCAATTCACTCAATTACCAAACACCTATAGAAATGCCGTGCAAGGCCCACGGAAAAGGTAAAAGTCACTCTAGATTCAACATCTATATAGCTATAGAAATACTATCCTCAGTTACCTTGTTTTCATTCACTTAATAAAAATTTCATTCACAAAAAAAAAAATTTCATTCACTTAAATCTACTGAGGTCTCACTTTGAACCAGACAATGTCATAAGTTTCAAACACATTATGTCATGGGAAAAAAAGTAAGATTGCTGTAGGTTCTATAGAACCTGTTGCCTGGTATACCCTACTGGATAATCTGATTCTGTAATAATCCTAGTCTTCTAATGTTTTTGAGTAGTTTTATATCTCAGTAAATTATAAAAAATTACCCCAGCCGGGTGTGGTGGCACACACCTTTAATCCCAGCACTCCGGAGGCTGAGGTAGGAGGAGCGTTGTGAGTTGAGGCCGGCTTGGGCTACAACGCAAGCACAAGGCTGGCCTGAGCTACACAGTGCAACCCTACCTCAAAAAACTCAGGGCAGGGAGTTTGGCTCAGTGACTTAAGCACCTGTCTAACAGGCACAAGGTTGTGAGTTCAATCCCCGGTGCCACAAAAAAAAAAAAAATTTTACCCCAAGTTGAATAACCCTTACCCAAAATACTTGGCACTAAAACCATCTCAGGTTTTGCATTTGCTTCAGATTTTGGAGTATGTGCACATATATGATAAGATATCTTGAGGATGGGACTAAAATCTAAACACAAAATTCATTTGTTTCATATATAGCTTATTATATACATAGGCTAAAACATAGCCTAAAAGTAATTTCAAGCGCAACAGTCACCTCAAGAGATTAAAGTATGGAATTTTCTAATTGGGGGATATTATGTTAGTGTAGAAGACAATGAATTAGATTGCAAGTAAGGAAGCTAGCTAGCAGAAGGGCCTGAGATAACAGTGGGGTGGGACCACCCCACTGATACACTGCACCCTCCCATCAAGAGCTTAGTAGGGAGTGGGCTGCATTCCAGGCTGCCTGACAAAGAATGAATTTCCTCAGGCAGCCTGGAATGCAGCCCACTCCCTACTAAAGTCCTGATGGGAGGGTGCAGTCACTCCCGACTAAGATCCTACATTCTGAGGAAGTTATAATAGAAATTAACCAGTTCCTTTTGAGATCTCAGTTTACTATAAACATGTGAAAGAACTAAGCTAGACAGCCTGAATCCCAATTGGTCATTGTAAATCCTGACTCACCTGTGATAGGTGACCACTAAACAGTGAAGCAATTCCTGTTCCCTACTTGCCTATAAATAATTCTGAATTGAGAGGCCATGCTGCCACCAACTCAGGACCCCTCTTGTCTCAGGAGCTATTCCTATTCCCCAATTAACCTTCTTACTCTTAACCTCCTGTATCCTTCAAGATTCATTCTTCAGTTTCAGGGGACACAAAGTCAGCACATCTTACACCTAGCAGGTCGGGAGTTATATTTCCTACTATACCATCAGCACTTTCAAAAGTTTCAAATTTTGGTGCATTTCAAGACAGTGCTCAACTTGTGTTAATGTTACAGGAAAACTGAGTTAGACAAAATATTATAGGCAGTCTGATAGGGCTAGGCCCTCAAAGGAACCAGCGCAGAAGTTCAGATACCTTAAACCCCTGAGGAGACAGGCACCTCCTGCTGTGGGCCAGATATTGAGACAAGGGGCAGAACAAATACAACTGCATCCTAAGGGTCAACAGTCCAAATAGTTCTCTATCACCCTGAGGAAGTCAGGAGTCAGCATCTCAACCCCCTACAGGAAGAGTCCACTGCTGTTAAGCATCCCCCCCCCTTACTACGTGACTCCTCTCCTCATTTGTCCTTGATTTAATCAATTTTACCTGAGCAATTAATCTTATTGGTTAACTGTAGTTATGTCCCACCTTACGCCTACCTTGCAGGTTCCCACTTTCCCCGCCTTGGACCTGTCTAACCTCATGGTTTTACTGTATAAAAGTCCCTAAAAATGACAGAGTCTTTGGCAACCCGCTCGGGCCCCCTTCTGTCCCTCAGACAGAAGCTTTCTTTCTCTCAATAAATATATTCTGCTCTTACCCTCCGTTGTTCCTAAAATTCATTCTTCAATTTTAGAGAACACGAACTCGTGCCAGACGTACGGTAGGTTGGGAGTTTCATTCCCCCATACCATTTGGAGGTCTGGGATCATTTTTCCTATATCATTAAAGCAAAGAGCTCTTGTCCATATAGATACAAACTAACAAAAAGCTACTCAAAGAACCAGACCACCAAGCATTAAAAGTCATGCTAGGTTTTTCTAAGCTTTCAAAACAGTAAAGGAAAAAAAAAAAACAGTAAAGGAGAATCAATGGATAGATGAGGTGTGTCCTTTAGAGAAGACAGGGTTCTTTATCTAGATTTTGTTATTTTTGACAGAGATACAGATACATTTCATTAAGAAACAAACTAATAATATGAAAAAATTCAGTCTAAGTATCAAGAAAATGTGTACTAAAAATGATTTTCTGGATGACTGAACACACCTGTAATCCCAGCAGTCTGGGAGTCTGAGGAAAGAGGATCCAAAATCTGAGCCCAGCCTGGACAACTTAGCCACTTAAAACCTTGTCTCCAAAAAAAAAAAAAAAAATTTTTTTTTTAAAGGGCCGGGGATGTAGCTCAGTGGAAAGACTCTGGGTTCAATCTCTAGAACTACAAAAAATTAAAAATAAATAAAAATTATTTTAACTCATAAACCAACACAATTTTTTTAAGACTGAAAATATCAAGAATAAAGGTACTGGGGCCGGGGATTTAGCTCAGTGGCACAAGCGCCTGCCTGGCAAGTATAAAATCATGAGTTTGATCCCTGGTACCAAAAAAGTGGTTTTTCTATGAACATATTTCTTATGCTAGAGATCAAATCCAGGACTTTGCACAGACTACACAAGTGTTCTATTGATAGGAGATTAGAGTGTGGCAAAACTGGCCAGGGAAGTAGGCGTGACCTATTAATTACAAGATCCCTGGACAGGTGCACCCGGAAGAGTCCCCAAAGCCCTGCACCTAGACTTCTCCAGGGACTCAGAATTTAGAAGGTTTTCAATAGCATCACCTAGACCTGACATCAGCCTGAAGCTTAGGATCCTAGCACCACCTCTCAGAACCTCTATGTAGAAGTTCTCAAGGGTTTCCTTGAGATTTGTACAATATACAATGACGCACACATCAGGAGGAGCGTGCTATAGTGACTTTTCTCACTATAGTATATCCTGCTTTCTCTAAGGTGTCCTTTTGTCTTGCTTTTTCTCATTTTTATTTGGCCTAAGCATATTCTGCAGAGCCAGTTTCTCCCTCATTCTTCACTTTTACTTTCTCAAATAAACTTTGCCACTGCTTTTTGCTTATTTTGTTCAATTCTTTTCCCCAAAGGAGAAAAACCTGGACTCTAACTGTAGAAGAAAAGGTGAGCAAACCAGAGCCCAGTAACATTTACTTGGCAAATCACTTTTAGAAGGAGCTGCCCAAAAACAATATCACAGAGCTATACCCTCAGCCCTCTATGAGCCATTCTTATGTGAAAAGCATTGTGAGTATTCAAAGTATTTCTATACTTTAGGACACCCTCCATAAACACAAGATAAAGACTATAAGCCTTATTAATCTTTGTCAGCCCAGTTCTCTGGAAAACAGAGCCTAATTAAAATGCCTGTGCTTTCTTTGAGGAGTCTACACAGGACAAGGATAGAAAAGGTAAATTGAGGCAAAGAACTAGGTACAGTGATGCAAAGTAATGACTACTACTTTATACAAACTACATAAAGACAAAGTAGGTCACTTGGTAAGTACATCCAATTGGTATCTCTTAGGAACATTTTCTGATAGGCAATGAAAAGATACCATATTTCAGAGTAAGTCAGAGGAAAAAGAGGAATTCATCTGACAGGTTCCCTTCTGTCCCCTCTTTACCATTAGACAAAGATCATCCCACTACACATGAACTACAGTGGATTTCATTGTGTAATCAAGCCTCCACAGCTGCTCAGGATGCTACCCGGACCCTGTGATACATATGGTGTTTCATCCAGGACTGGAAGTGGCAGGAAGAGCCAGATCCCTCCTGAGTACCGTGGTCAACAATGAGCAGAGCCCTTATGGCTCAGCTGAAGCAACTGATTGGCTTCCAATGACAGCAGGAAAGTTAGAGACACGTGATGCTGAGGAAATCTGAAGAGGCACATAGGACAATTTTATATATATATATATATATATATATATATATATATATATATACACACACACATATATATATTTTTTTTCCAGCACTGGGAATCGAACTCACAACCTCGCACCTGCCAGGGCAGGCGCTTAAGCCACTGAGCCAAACTCCCAGCCCTGGTTTTTTGAGGGAGGGTCGCACTATGTAGCTCAGGCCGGCCTTGCACTCGCGTTGTAGCCCAAGCTGGCCTCGAACTCACAAGGCTCCTCCTACCTCAGCCTCCTGAGCCCTGGGATTAAAGGCGTGCGCCACCACACATGGCACAATTTTCAGTATAATCACAATGTAATGTGAGAAGAAGATAAAACTTTAAAAAATAATTTGTTACATAAAAATGGGGGAAAGCCTAGAGTAAATCCAAACCCTAACAGTTATTCTCAGATATAACATTTAAATATATCATACTTATTGTGCTTTGGTGGTATTATTCTGTGATGTTAAGTAGTCAAAACAAAAACACCTAGGATTCAGGGATCTTGAAATTCTTTTTTTTTTTTTTGCAGCACCAGGGATCGAACTCACAACCTCGTGCCTGCCAGACAGGCGCTTAAGCCACTGAATCAAATTCCCAGTCCTAGTTTTTTGAGACAGGGTCGCACTATGTAGCTCAGGCCAGCTTTGCTCACATTGTAGCCCAAGCAGGACTGGAACACACAATGCTCCTCCTACCTCAGCCTCCCGAGTGCTGGGATTAAAGGCGTGCGCCACCATACCTGGCTGATCTTAAAATTCTTCACAAAACTGAAGAAGTCAAATTTAAAAATTTACTCCACCTATGCTAACTGAATCACAAGACTCTAGACAATCTAAACTTAGATACAGCTCAGAATAGCTCCCAGCTATCTGTTAAGGATTTCTGTTTGACCAAGTCCTGTCTTCATACAAAAATATTTTGAACTAAAGGAGTTTGCTTCAGAAATTAGTTGGCAAAAATCTGGCCCTAGACTGGGGCTCCTGGCACATGCCTATAATCCCAGCACTCCACAGGCTGAAGCAGGAGAATTGCTGTGAGTTTGAGCCCAGCCAGGACTATACAGTGAGTTCAAGACTAGCCTGAATTACACAGCAAGATCTAAGAAAAGAGCAAAGCAGGCAAACCTGACCCTTAGTTAAATGTTGTATACTGAAGAAACTGCTGACCTATTATTTTTTAGCTATTCTGTCAAGCATTTTATCAGTATAAACAACATAATGATAGCTGCTTCACAACATCCATTCCACTCTGGTTTTTTTTTTTTTTTTTTTTTTTTGCGGCACCAGGGATTGAACTCACAACCTCGCGCCTGCCAGGGCAGACACTTAAGTCACTGAGCCAAACTCCCAGTCTGGTTTTTTGAGGCAGGGTCGCACTATTTAGCTTAGGCCGGCCTTGTGCTCGTGTTGTAGCCCAAGACGATCTCGAACTCACAACACTCCTCCTACCTCAGCCTCCCGAGTGCTGGGATTAAAGGCGTGCGCCACCACTATTGCACTCTGTTATATAGCAACATTTGGGTAAAATAACTCCCACTTCCAAGTAAGGAGACAGAAGATTTGTGCCTCACTGGGACAGGGAAGATTCTCAGGAACAAACAAGGATTTCTGTTCATAGTCATAATCTAAATTTGAAGTTAGAAAACTCTGGGTCAAAAGAATGTGGCCAGCATCAGTACAAACTTGAAAAAAATGTATTTAGTTGTTCAAAGTAGGAACTATCGGATGCCACAGATAGAAGAAAAAAAGTATACAGATCCAATGGGATTCATCTTGTGCTGGAATCCATCATTTAACAGGAAGGGATCAAGTTTAACATTAAAAAAAAGAAGAATGAAGCCAATCCTGTGAATGACAGATGGAAAACACAGAAAGAAATCTGGCTCATGATGACATCCTTTAAACGACTAGGAGAGTCAACCCTGAAGCCTAACATTTTCAATTACAAATGACAATAAAGCCGGGCGTGGTGGCGCACGCCTTTAATCCCAGCACTCGGGAGGCTGAGGTAGGCGGAGCGTTGTGAGTTCGAGGCCGGCTTGGGCTACAACGCGAGCGCAAGGCCGGCCTGAGCTACATAATGCGACCCTGCCTTGAAAAACCGGGGCCGGGAGTTTGGCTCAGTGCCTTAAGTGCCTGCCCTGGCAGGCGCGAGGTTGTGAGTTCAATCCCCGGTGCCGCAAAAAAAAAAAAAAAAAAAAAAAAATTTGCTGTAAGATAGAATAGGTAGAACTCTTCAAGGCACTGTGTAGGGCAAGACTTTATGAACACAGGAAGTATCACAAAGAATCAACTGGGATCTCATTTTATTAAAAAGTTATTGGACAGCAAAAGAAACCACCAACAGATGAAGAGACAACCCACAGTGTGAGGAAAAAATGTTGCCAGCTGCTCCTCAAAGGACTAATATCTAGAATACATAAGGAACTCAAAAAAAATCAGAGCCCCTAAATTTAAACACCCAGTCCAAAAATGGGCATCTGACATGAATAGACACTTCTCAGATAAAAAAGTACAAACAGCAAATAAATATATGAAACAATGTTCAACATTACTGTCATTTGAGAGATGCAAATTAAAACAACACTGAGATTCCATCTCACTCTAGAATGAATGGCTATTATCAAGAAATCAACCAATAACAAATGCCAGCAGGGCTGTGGGGAAAAAGGAACATTTCTCCACTGTGGCTGGGAGTGTAGACTGGTGCAACCATTGTGGAAATCAGTGTGGAGATTCCTCAAAAAAACTAGGATTAGAGGTTTATCTGATCCAACTATTACCCTTCTTCCCAAAAGAATTAAAAACATTGTACCACAGCAATATATGCACACCCAAAGTTATAGTGGCACAGTTTGTAATAGACAACTCTTGGAAACAAACCAAATGCCCATCAACTGGTAAGCAGAAAAAAAAGATGTGGGTTTTTTAATACAATGGAGTACTACTCTGCCATAAAGAAGGATACACTCAAGATACTTCTAGGTAAATCAATGCACCTTGAGACCATAGTATTAAGGGAAATAAATCAGATATGCACATGTAAATATCACAGTTCGTCTTGCTGTGAGAGACCTAAAGTGTTAAAAAAACACCCAAATTTATAGTAGGTGTTGTGAAATAGAAAGAAAATGTTAAAATGGGGAGGAAAACAAAAGGGGGAAGAAAGAAAGGAAATGTAAAAAAAAAAATGAGAAAAGAAGGGAGAAATGAAAGCAAAGCCTTTGTAAATGAGGTGATGAGGAGGGGGTTGAAGGCAGGTTAGGGGAATGGGGAAAAAAAGAATCAAGTTATATGTACAGGTACAAATTCTCTATCATGAATGTGATCATTATATATACCTAAAATGTACCAATAAAATCTTATGAAAAAAAGAAAAAAATTTATGAACAGTGAAAGATGATTTGGAAAATAGAAATAAATGACTATGATGGTTAAAAAAAAAAAAGTCAGGTGTGACAGCACATGCCTGTAATCCCAGCAACTGCCTGACAAGTGCAAGGTCCAGAGTTCAATTCCTGATATCAAAAAACGAAAAAAAAAAAAAACCAAAAGAAAAAAATGAGAGAATAAACTACTTCTAAATGTACTGACAGCCGGGTGCGTGGTGGCGCACGCCTTTAATCCCAGCACTCAGGAGGCTGAGGTAGGAGTGTTGGGCTACAACGTGAGCCCAAGGCCAGCCTAAGCTACATAGTGGGACCCTGCCTGAAAAAGCTAGGGCCAGGAGTTTGGCTCAGTGGCTTAAGCGTCTGTCTGGCAGCCATGAGGTTGTGAGTTCAATTCCCGGTGCTGCAAAAATAAATAAATAAATAGATAGATAAATAGATAAATAAATAGATAGATAAATAAATAAATGTACTGATAAAAACAATCCAAAGATACATTATAGTAAAAATGCAATGTATAGGATAATGCAAGTAGGAAACATATGTTTAGGGAAAACATATATAAAAAATGTTTGCAACTATTAGAACGCCTCAAAGAAGATACACAAAAAACTGGTAACAGCCAGGCGTGGTGACGCACTCCTGTAATCCCAACAGTCAGGAGGCTGAGTCAGGCGAATTGTTGCAAGTTCCAGACCAGCCTGGGCTACAAAGTGAGACTCTGTCTCAAAAGACAAAAAAAAAAAACCTGGTAACTGGTTGTCTGATGGGAAGGGAACTAGATGGCTAGAGATCAAACAAATGAGTTTGTTCTTACTACATTTTTCATGCCTTTTGGACTTTTAAATTTTTTTCAACACTCTCACATGACTTTATTTAAGAACACGGTAGGTTTCCAGAATTTAATACTTATCATTTGAAGATAAGGAAAAACCAATACCCCAAATTAGCATATTTTACTTATTTACCTACAGCCATTGTAATCTGTCACTGAAACCTGCCATTGAAGCCACTTCACTGACTATACCTTTATTGCAATGATAGAGAAGCTGAGTTAAATTGGTTAGAAAAAAGATACAGGGTTCATCGGAATTACTCTAAGACTTGACTCAACAAAATATACTTAGGCTAAAATGTC
Organism: Dasyprocta punctata; assembly: GCA_004363535.1. Taxonomy (NCBI): domain Eukaryota; kingdom Metazoa; phylum Chordata; class Mammalia; order Rodentia; family Dasyproctidae; genus Dasyprocta; species Dasyprocta punctata. The sequence goes on along the minus strand of RJWM01012954.1, from coordinate 23,050 downwards.
ACAGACAAGACGCAGTTCCCGGTCAGCATCATTTCCATGGTGCTGCGAAATTGAGGCTGGATGAGAGGAAGTGCTCTTACTGCAGTTTTGCAGGTCTCTCTTTCCTTTCCTCTTTTTATTCTCTCCTGTCTTTCTTCTCTCCCGTTCTCTTTACTGAGATATTAATTTACATACAACAGATGCACCCTTTGGGGCCTTGATAGCTGGACACACCTGTGAAACGTCTGTCCTAATCAAGACAACATTCTATGGCACCCAAGGGTTCCTTGTGCCCTTTGCATCGCTCCCCACCCCATCCTGTGGCTTGGCGAACACTGATTCAGCACTGTAGAGGAGATCTGCCTGGGACTGAATTTCATACACAATACCTGAATTTTTTAATGTTCATTCATTGCCTATTTATTTTAAAAGTTCACAAGGGACTACATATGGTGCAATTCTCTTCAAAGGCATACCCAGAATAGGCAAATCCATAGCAACAGAAAGCAGATTAGCAGTTGGCAGAGGCTAAAAACAGTGGAGAGAATAGAGAGGGCTTAATTGGTCTAAACTAAGGCTTCCTTTTAGGAAGATAAAAATGCTCTGGAACTAGACAAAGGTGATGATTGTACAGCACTGTAAATATGCTAAACACCACTGAACTGTATACTGTAAAGTGGTGGAATTTATCATAATAAAAAAATGAATACATGAATAAAAATATTTTTACAAAAAAATTAAAAACAATAAAATTCAAAAATCACATTAATTTGACAGTAACATTTGGCTGCAATTAGACTGCTAATCGCAATATGAATATGTTATCAGCAGATCTGGCACAGTTCCATTTGTGTTTAAGCCTTCTCTCCAGCAGGGATAGAATGGTTCAATTCTTTCACTATCCCTATTTGAATATGAGAAACTTCACTTGATAAAACTATACCACCTAAAACATTCTGTCAACCTATGCTGATCGGAAAGAGCCCCAGCCAGAAGAGAAACCATGCCTGAGTAGCTCCATGCTGGTATTGTTTGGTTGACTCTGCAGTCCTGGGGTTGGTAGTCAGGGCATCTACCTGGAGGATGGCAGTGTGCACTGCGTCAACTGTGGGGGATTTTCTCCTGTCTTGTTTTGAAATCCAATGTTTTGTTCCACTTTACTGTTTTGTTTTATTCCTGCTTCTGGTAACCTGGGTAACTATTTTGAAGATAACAATGTGCAGTATTGTTCTCACTGCTTTGTTTAATTCCAATTTACTGTTTTATTTTATTCAACGGTATGTTTTAATTGGTTTTATTCTGTTTTATTTTGTTTGATTTTGCTATGTCTGATGGTATGGACAACTATTGTGAAGACTGCAAGATATATTATGATAGTCATTGTTGATTTCCTGTTGTCCTGTTTTGAAGGGTGTTTGTTTGTTTGTTTGTTTGGCGGTACCGGGGCTTGAACTCACTACCTCACACCTGCCAGGCAGGTGATTAAGCCACTGAGCCAAACTCCTGGCCCTATGCTTTTTGAGACAGGGTCACACTATGTAGTTCAGCCTGGCCTTGCTCACACTGTAGCCCAAGCTGGCCTCGAACTCAAAACATTCCTCCTACCTCAGCCTCCCGAGTGCTGGGATTAAAGGCGTGTGCCACCACGCCCGGCTCTGTTTTGAAGTTTTATACCACGCTCACTGCTGTGTTTTGATTGGCTTTATTCTGTTTTATTGGGTTTTGTTCTCTTTAAAAAAATAAAATAAAAAAACTTTCTGTCAACCTGTGTTCTGATTGGCAGGCATGAACAGTACTCATTTAAAAAGTGGCCGTTCAAAAGATATAACAGGTATGTATAAATGCTTATTCATATCATTTAAAAGAAAACACAAAATTCTAACTTCTCTGAAAATTTATAACCCCTCTGAGAATATGTCCAACCATCTCCATGAACCTAAGACTCATCTGAAAAACATGCATTCAATCCCTGTACCACAGAAAGATGTATCACTCTTGTTAGTGTATGTCTTTAATCCTCCACTGGGTAAAGGGGGCAGAGATAGGTTGGGTAATATATACCAATAAGAATAATAATAAGTACCACTGTTTTATAGCACAATATGGTGTCTATTTACTCACAGTAACCTATTATAGATTTTATGAATAACTAAAAAAAGTTTGACCTAGCACTCGGGAGGCTGAGGTAGGCGGAGCGTTGTGAGTCCGAGGCCGGCTTGAGCTACAACGCCAGCACAAGGCGGGCCTGAGCTACACAGTGCGACCCTGCCTCAAAAAAACCAGGGCCGGGAGTTTGGCTCAGCGGCTTACGTGCCTGTCAGCCAGGCGCGAGGTTGTGAGCTAGATCCTCAGTGCCGCAAAAAAAAAAAAACAAAAGTTTGAAAGCCCCAAACACAAAGTAATGATAAGGAGATAGAAACATTAACTAACTTTGATCAATACATACCATATACATGTATTAAAATACCATACTATACCCCATAAATATGTATAATTATTATACACTGATAAAATGTTTTTAATGTTTAAGAGATGAAAATTTTAGCTGGGCATGGTGGCACACACCTGTAATCCCAGCACTCAAGAAGCTGAGGCTGGAGGATCAAAAGGCCAGTCTAGTCTACACAATGAGTTTAAGCATAGCATGACTATATAGTGAGGTCTATCTCAAAAATTTTTAAATGAATAAAGAGATGAAAATATTAAACACCATGAGTTTGTCATTATATACTTTCCACCTGTATCAAATCATCACTATATCCCATAAATTCTTACATTAAAATAATTTTTTTAAAGCTCTACTCTTCACTAGTACATTCCTCTCATCTTATATCTTTTTTTAAAAAGAAAAAAAAACAAAAAGCTTCTCTGGTCCCCTGCCATCCTTCAAAATACTACTTTCTTTTACTATCAAACTTATTTACTTTCATATTCTACCTTCCATTCACTGCCTCCATTTGCCTAGTCTCACTCAAAGCATGTTCCTTACAACATGAATTTTGTTCCAAACAGTTCTGAAATTCTCTCAATTACCAAAACATGTAAACAGTAATGTTCCAATAGCCTTGTCTTGAATATGTGACCTCTTTTTTTTTTTTTTTTTTTTTTGCAAAACACCTCAAATTTTACTCATGGTACAAAAGTAAGCAACATATTAGTACAGAAAAACATAGCTTATAGCTTATTCTTTAAAACTAGAAGAGCCAAGTGAAGTGTAAAAAAGTACAGATTCTCATTTCCACTATAAACGAAATCGAAAGTACACATTAGGAATTGAACTGTTTTTTTTCTTCTTCTTGAGACACAAATTGTTTCCAGGTCGGTGACAGTCTAGCAAACATTGTGTTAAGTCAGCGCTGATAGGTAGCCAGTAGTGTCCACTGGCCCCGCTCATGCTAAGCCAGACAGGTGAGCACCAAATTGGGCAGGAGAGGTTTGGACAGGAAGAAGAAACTGTAGTCTCTACCTGGCCCACCAGAAACCTGACCAAGTGGCTTATATGGAAAGGATTTAAGCAAGCGTGAAGAAACGCACTTACCATGCTTTGACAGCAGGATAGCATTAGTTTACTATGACAGCAGGATAGCTTTACTGTATTTGCAGCACATGCATCCACACCAGTGAAGAAAGCATTTTTGCCTTCACATCACTGACAACTGCAGAGCACACAGCATATAATACTTTGATCTTTAAGTGGGTAATCATGGAAGTTCCAAGATCATATCCACTAGGTTAGCCTGAGTATTCATCTATAAAAATATTTTCTCAAAAATAACGTTTAAAAAGAGACTTCTAGAAAGAGGGAGAAAAAAAAAATAAAAAGAGGGAGACTATCAGGACCAGCAGAAGATGGTGTTACAAGGACTGCAGGTGTGAGACAGGGAGTGGATGTCAATGGCGCTTTCCGGTAAAGGATGTTTCGGTCACTTCCTCCAGCCAGGACAGGAGTCATAGGAGATTGTGAGATCTCAGGCTGGGTGACTGGCTCAGGTGAGTGACTCCCTGGATTAATACTCCCTAACAAAAACCTCATTGACTCTGACCCATGGGAAAAAAGAGCTATGAATACACAAAAGGACTCATGCAAAGCCTGCAGGGACAGGGTTGGTGACAGTGGGCTCCTCCACGCTGCTGACAGCCACACGGTGTGCACAGTGGAGAGGCTGGGAGAGGAAGCCTGACTCAGAAGCACCTGAGCGAGGGGTCCACAGGGGAGGGGACTGGGGTTACTGACTACAGGAAGGTGTTTCAGGAGAAACAGGGCTAGGAGGGTCAGGTCATGTTTTTGACCCATTGATACTTAACATGAACGAAGGGCTGCAGAACAGTTAAGTCTTTCCAAGATGTGCTCTTCTGTTGTCATTAGCTGTCGTCTCTCTGTGAGACTAGCTGGTAACATCCAGAATGATCCCGTTCATTACCTAGTGCCGCAGATTGTTCTGGGAAGCTGGCACAGTAGAGGATTTGCACAATGATGTCACCATGAAGCCACTGCTTAAATCCAGTCCCCGGCCTTCCTTCTCTGCTCTGTAGTCCAGAAACATTTCTTTAAAAGCCAGAAAATCTGTAAATGTGAGCAGCACGTCAAAGATGTCACCAGTCACTTCATCTTTATGGTGCTGTAATGTTGTTGTGAAGGCCGCCATGCTGAACCCTGGGATCCGCTCCAGCAGCTGCTCCTCAATGTACTTTTCCACTAGAGAAATATATTCATTGAAAATGAGTGTATAGGTGAGTTTGTTCTCCTCTGTGTCTTCAAATTCCTGGTAGTACTTGTCCATGAAATTTCTCTGTAGTAACTGGAACTCATCATCCATGATAATGTCCTCTAAATATCCAACCACAGCATCAAATTCTGCATCAGAGGCAGAGAAGGACAGGGCCAAGTTCTCCTCCTCAAGGGCGTCCATCGTCGCGGAGCCGCATCTACCTGTAAGGATGCGCAGGCTCCTCGGTCTCTTACCACACCCACGGCCCGGGTCCAGCCTTGGCTGTACTTTGCAGAGCCCGCACCCGCATCGAGGGCACGGTGGCCACCCAGGGTGGGGAGGCCTCGCCGCTGAGCCGGCTCAGCACGAAAGGCCGGGCTTGGGAGCCCTCGCCCCACCAGGCCACTCTGCGCGCGCCCCTATGTGACCTCTTAAAGCACTTGGAAGCCATAAGATTTAGCCAAGGGACTCAACTACAAAACACTACAACCTTCACAAGATTCCTTCACTCAGCCACACAATGTTCCTGAATTCTTATTACTGATTTAAAGCCAACAAGAGAATGTTCCCACCTTTGTATGTAACAGTTTAACGAAAAGACTCAGGTAACTATATAAGGTAAGGCAAGATAGTGTCATCTCACTACAGGATGAGAATCAAAGTTAAAGGACGCATTTCTCTTTCTGATAGAAAGTATAGCTTTGAATATTCTGTATTAATTTCTGAATAGTCTGTATTAACTTCCAGTGACGCTATAACAAAATATCAGAAACTTGGTTGCTTACTATGACAGAATTTATCCTAAGTCTGGAGACAAGAGGTCTGAAATGAAAGTATGAGCAGGGCCATTACCTCTCTGAAGGCTCTAGGGGAGAATCCTTCGGCTCTTTCTAGCTTCTGATGACTGCCAGCAATCCAGTGTCCTTAGCTTGCAGCTATGTTATCCAACCTCTACCTTCGCTGTCACATGATCTTTACTATCTGTTTCCATTTGTCTTCTCCTAAAGAATCAGTCACTGGATTTAGGGTTTACCATAAACCAGTATGGCTTCATCTTAATATGATTACAACTGCAAAGACTCAATTTCCAAACAAGGCCACATTCATATACAAGAGCTGAGGACCTCATTGTACATTTTTAGGAAACTGAGTTCAACTTACTACTTTTCCCTTTCCCCAGGACTTGATTCTCATGAGCCTGGACTCAAAAGACTGGAACGATCATGAAGAGAAAGTATCAGCAATCTTCTGGAGTTCTTATGCCTAATTTAGAGAGAAATCAATAATTGGCAAAGTGCAGCTCCCTTAATGTTAGCAGCTCTGGTCCTTTAGTGCTGGTGATTCTCAATCCTCGGTGTTACAGTTCCAAATTTTGACTGCCAGTACTTCTTAGCTCTTATTGTTATATTTGGTGCTACAGTTAGTTCTAAGCTCTGAGTGTCAGCAACTGCCAGCAACTTGTAGCCATCCATTAGTGTAGCTCCTCAGCAGCCAGAGCTCACAGCCCCATTGGCAGCTTTCTGGAGCTTCTCCAGCAGCTTTTGACACCTCTCAGGGGTTTTTCTATAGGTTTCCACAGGTCTATGCTCTTAGCTCTTCACTGCTTCGCTGCTCACTGGAGCTCTTCAGCAGCCCTCTCCATGCCAAGCATGCTCGGGGTCATATTCCTTAATGTTACTAGTTCTTTCTTAATGCAACCAGCTCAGTCCACTTTACCAGAGATTAAAATCCTGAGTAGGCAATAGGACCGCCCAAGTGACCCTGTGCAGGGGCCTATGCTGCAGGACAGGGGGAGCAAACACAGAAGAAGGTCCTCTTAGACTAACCCAAGAAGTGTGAGAGAAAGCTGCTTATACAGAGAAAGGGTCGGCCCATGCATGTGTAGTCTCCTGCTTCTCCCAGAACTATTTAGGGGCTTTCCAAGTAGTGGCAGAGGAGGCAGGATCTTCTGGAGAGGTTTCAGGGTGAACTCATCTGAGACAGGTCCGTATACGAAGCCTGCTGCAGCCAAGGCAATTATTTCCCAGAGCAGCACTGAGGTTCTAGAGGAGCCTCAGCTCTCAATAGTGATAGCTCAGCTCAACTGCAGAAGTGACTGCTTGAGCCGGACGTGGTGGCGCACACCTTTAATCCCAGCACTCGGGAGGCTGAGGTAGGAGGAGTGTTGTGAGTTCCAGGCCGGTTTGGGCTACAACACGAGTGCAAGACTGGTCTAAGTTACATAGTGCGACCCTGCCTCAAAAAACTAGGGCCGGGAGTTTGGCTCAGTGGCTTAAGCGCCTACCCTGGCAGGTGCGAGGTTGTAAGTTCAATCCCTGGTGCCGCAAAAAAAAAAAAAAAAAAAAAAGAAGAAGTGACTGCTTGATTGACAGCAAACATGAAACAGCAGGTCTGAAGTCAAACTACCACTGCTTTCAAGGAGTTTCCAGGAGTGGTGGAACCCTGACCTTGGTCCAAAAGGGTCTGGGGGCTTCGGGATGACACTAGCCTTGATCAGTTCCTGATCAGTACCCATTCTGGCACAGTCCTCTAGCCACTCCTCAGAGAGCTGGAGCTAGATGTGGTGGTGGCACTTGCCTGCCATCACAGAACTCAGGAAATTGACGAGCAAGTTGGGGAAGCCAGTTTTGGTTACCCAGTGAAATCAAGGCCAGCTTAGAATCATCAATGAGACCCTGCCTCAAATCAAAAAAAGAAAAGAAAAAGAAATATGAAATGCACGCTGAAAGTTACAGGTGAAGTAGCATGATATGTGAAATGGTTCAATGAAAAAGAAACACAAAAGAGGAGCAGAAGATGTAACTCAATGATAGAACGCATGACTAGCATGCACAAGGTCCTGGATTTAAGGAAGATAGGAGTAGTGAGCAGCAGAGAAAGAGTCTCTCCAAGATTAGGCATCCAGACACTGGAAGACTGCCATAAGAGGAGAAAAAGGAGGGAGGTGGGTCCCTGGGACCCAGGAAGGATCTAAAGGGAGGATTGAGGCCCACAGGGAGAGCAAACAGAAAAATTTCAACAAAGAAGGAAGGCTACGCTTTCTGCTAGAGCCTGGACTCACTGCAATGTGAGGGCAGACTCAAACCAGCAGACACACAGCATCAACTGGCAACCTGAGAGGCTTCCACAGAGAAACGCAACAGTGGAACAGAGCAGTGGATGCAGCTAACTGCAGTGGCTGGGGAGTGATTCAGGTTCAGACATCCGCCAGGAGATGGTGATTGGCAAGGAGCCCCCTTGGAGAGTAGACAAGCTCTGAGCTTGGAACTCAGAGCAACTGCTGGTTCCATGTAGTGTTTTCCAGTGTCAGAGTTCAGGAGCAGAGCTCCAATGGCAGGAGGTCAGGGAGCCAAATTCGAGCTGGCAGGAAGCCAAGTTCAAGATGGAGGCCCATGGACTGCTGTAGGTTAAATGGGTCTGGCTCCAGCCTCATGGCCAGAAACCAGCCTGAACATCAGTGGAACTAAAGATAGAGGTTAGCAGGGATGACCCACCAGTCCTTGCTGGGATTGCTGGGATTAATCAATTTAGATCTAGACTCAACTGCCCACATTACCTACTGGTGACAGCAGAGACACATCTTGAGGTGGACATTGTTTTTCCTTGTTTTCTCTTTTTCCCTCTCTTTTCTTGTTGTTTGTTTGTTTGTTTATTTGTTTTTGGTTGTTGCTGTTGTTGTTTTCTTGATTGCTTATTCTTGTTGTTACATGACTGTGAACATGGTTTCTAGTTTTTATATTGTTACTATTCTATTGTTTTGTTCTTGTTTTTATTTCTTCCTTCTCTCTTCCCCTCCTATCTTCTGGACTAGTTTTCCAAAATTTGCATGATCTTCCTTTGTCCTCTAGCCTTGCTTGTTTTTCTGCTTACCAGGCAGGTGCTATGCCACTGAGTTATATTCTCAGCTCTAGCCTTGTTTCTAATCTCTTCCTCTTCCTCTATTTCTCTATTGTTCCCCCAACCCATTTTAAATTTTCTCCCCTGAGGGTAAAATTGCTATAGTGAGGGCTTACTTACTATATACAATTTTCCAGTTTGTGTTAGATTTTGCTATATAACCACAAATCTAGTTCATCCTCAGTAGGGAGGAGGGAAGCAAGAGGGCAGGGAGAGACAAAGGGAGAGAGAGGAAGAGGGAGAAAATGAAAAGAGAAAGACAAAAGATTAGTACCCATTGAATGTGGAATGTTAACTGGACTATTCCCTTAACTTCTCTACATGTAGGAAATTTTTCAAAATAAAAAGGTGATGTGGGGAAATGGGAGCATATTTTAAGTGGAAGATACAGGCTTGCACCTCAATTCAGAATGGATTAGATTTACAATTTAAAGAATGCCAAAAGGTGATATCCTTTATATACTAATGTCCTGTACATACTGAGTGTCTCTCAACCCCATGATATATCACTCTCCAGCAATCTACCATGAAGAACAAATGTTTCTCACGATGCTCTTTTTCCAATTTAACCCCTCTCTGAATGAGAAGCAGAATATCAGGAGGTTAGTGCAGGTTCCTGAGCCCAGCGAATGTACTAAATCAAAGAAGGGATTAAGGGATTAAGTGTCAAGTTAAATTAATTCTCTAACTTATCTTAACTATTAACTCCCTTCTCATATTAGCAAGGAAGAGAAAAAGAAACTACTGTAAAACACAAATAAGCCCAAAGTCAGAAATACATAATATATTACAAAGCTTAAATATTATTCACTGGCAAAAAGACTAGCTACCATAATGGGGAGCCACAAATGGACCATTATCTGCCTTGGGCTTGACAGTAAAGAAAAAAAGAATGGGAAAATAGAATAGTTACCTATCAAGGAGAAAAGAAAAAAAGAAGCAGGAAGAGAAACAAGAAAAAAAGGAGAGCAAATCAGTGATATAGGGCAGAAAATGAATTTGACAAGCTCAGCACTTGCCCAAATTTAGCTTTTGTTGTTGTTGCTGTTTTTGTTGTTGTTGTTGTTTGGTACCACGGATCAAACTCAGGACCTTGCTCTTGCCAGGCAGGCACTTATGCCACTGAGCTACATCACCAGCTTCACCACTCCCCAAATTGATACCAGATCCAAAAGGCTTTTTCAGACTCATTCTGACACTAATCACACCTTTTGAAAAGTTACACAAAGTACATAAGTGACACTAAGATAATGGCAAGTCAGGAAAATACAATTTTTCTCTACCCCAACAAGAAATGAACTCATTTATAGGCAAAGTTCATTCATCATTACAAAGTTCAAGAACCTGCTTCAAAAAAGTTAAGTGTTAAGGGTTAATGGTTAAGGCACTTTGGTGATCTGTACTGGTATCACAAGAATGGAAGTTACTATTCTGTAGCCCAACAGATAGGGCTGGCTCCCAGAATCTGCTGATTCAACTGGAAACTGAATGAAATGTAATTTGGAAAAAACGTAGTCTTAATAGTGTCTTTCAGCAGGGTGTAGTGGTAGAGGCCTATAATCCCAGCACTCAGGAGGCTGAGGCAGGAGGTCTGCCATGAGTTAGAGGCCAGCCTGGGCTACATAGGGAGGTCAAGGTCTGCCTGGGTTACATAGCAAGACCCTGTTTCAAGAAACAAAAGCTAAGGACCAGAAATACAGCTGCTTGTCAAATGCAACATACTGAGTTCAATTTCCAGTACAAAAAAAAAAAAAAAGCTAAAAATAAAATAATAATGCCTTTCAAAAGATCAAATAAACATTTGTGAACCACCTAATTACATTTTACAGTTAGCTGAAAAATAACCTCTTACAGACACAAAAAGAATCAAAATCACTTTTTTAACTCAATTCAACAATATATGTTAAATGCTTGGTTTTTTTGCAATTATATGCCCTAATAATTCAAGTCTTACTGCTTTTAAATTACTGCAGACTAAAATAAATTAACAATTTATTCAAGTGCGCCTCTCAAATTTTAGTATTAACATATTTATCACAAAATTTTTAAATCAATTTTTGTTTTTGGGAATGTCTGTGTTTTTCAAGACAGGGTCTTGCCATGTAGTTTAGGCTAGCCTTGAACTCACTATGTACCCCAGGCTGGCCTTCAACTCTCAATGATCCTTCTGCCTCAGCCTCCAGAGTGATGAGATTACAGACGTGTGCCACCATACTTGGCTCTTAAATCAAAATTTTAAATGCAATTAATTTTGATCCTTAAAGAAAAGACCATATTTATTCAATACATTTACAATAAACAGGTTTAAATATGCACCTACAAAATTTCAATTACTACATGGTTGTTAATCCAATCACTGAACAACTTACGGCAAAAAAAAAATATCTCAACTGCCAACCATCTAGAGATACTGTGTCAATAATTATTAAATACAACATATTCACTCTTGAATAATCATTTAAAGGTTAAGTATAAACCTCATCAGTGAAAAGCACATTCTTACCTGGGTGAGGTGGATCTAACACTGCCAGTGCAGATGATTCAAAACAATATCTTCCACTGTAATTATTCCTGTGATTATTTTCTGTAGTGCTTCCTTTGGTAGGCGAAAGATTTGAACTGCACACTCTGGGATCCTCTTGTGACTGAATAAGCGCATTATTTGCAGCACCCTAAAATTTAAAGCAGGAATTAAATCTACCTTCCCACATTTTGTTTCTTGTTTCTTTTTAAAACTAAATTATGGCCGGACGTGGTGGCGCACACCTTTAATCCCAGCACTCGGGAGGCTGAGGTAGGAGGAGCGTTGTGAGTTTGAGGCCGGCTTGGGCTACAACGTGAGCGCAAGGCCAGCCTGAGCTACACAGTGTGACCCTGCCTCAAAAGACCAGGGCTGGGAGTTTGGCTCAGTGGCTTAAGCGCCTGCCCTGGCAGGTGCGAGGTTGTGAGTTCAATCCCCAGTGCCGGGAAAAAAAAAAAAACTAAATTACGTTGTCAAAATTGAAAAACATGACAGAATGAAAATTATGCTTACAATTATAATGCATTTTTAAAAAAACCTGAGAAGTTTTTAATAAAATCAAACCATGCCATTCTTGCAGTCAAATTCTCTTTTTCTTGTTAAATTTCTCTTTTTCTGTTAAATACTAAAATCAACACTTTGTTCCCCTAGTTTTGGGGATTGAACACAGGGTCTCTCACATGCTAGGTAAGCATTCCATCACTAACCTATAGCCCTCTCCTTTTTTTTTTTTTTTTTGAGAAATAGTTTGAATTTCTTAGAGATCCTTCTTCATTCTCTCAGGTAGCTAAGATTACAATCAGATGTCACCAGGGTGTGCTAAAAATCAATGCTTAAATGTTTTTTTTCAGATATGATAACAATGATGTTAATACATTTTTTTAAAGAGCTTGTAATATTAGAGACAGATACTAATGATTCTGGGGACAGACTTTTTAAATTTATTTTTTTGAGATTAAGCATCACTAAGTTGCTCTGGCTGGGCTCAAATTTTCAATCTTCCTGCCTCAGTGTCTCAGAATGCTGGAACTACAGGTATGGGCAACCATGCCTAGCTATATGATATTTCTTGGCAATACCAAGAGCTCACATTAACAAAGTTGTTGTCACACTATAAATACTGATCATAAAGTTTTCATGACTAGTAATTACATCTTTAATAACATCAGGGAGGCCAAGCCAGGCGTGGTGACACAAGCCTTTAATCCCAGCACTCGGGAGGCTGAGGTGGGAGGAGCGTTGTGAGTTCAAGGCCAGCTTAGGCTACAGTGTGAGCAAGGCTGGTCTGAACTACATAGTGCGACCCTGTCTCAAATAAAATAGGGCCGAGAGTTTAGCTCAGTGGCTTAAGCGCCTGCCTAGCAGGTGTGAGGTTGTGAGTTCGATCCCCGGTAACACAAAAAAAAAATCAGGGAGGCCAACCAGGCATGGCAGCATACACCTACAATCCCAGAAATTAGGAGGCTGGGGCAAGAGGATCACTGCAAATTAAATGCCAGTCTGGGCTACACAGTGAGAACCTGTCTCAAAAAACCAAAAAAAAAAAAAAAAAAAAAATCTGGGAGGGAGAAGGGAAAAGGATTAATATGCGATAGGTATATGTACCAATTCCCCACAATGAACATATTTATGTAACACAAACATGTACCAATAAAAATTAAATGGTTATCTACTGTTGAAAAAACACTGTTGATACACATACCTGCCAAAAAGTAACACATCTGGTAAGATTTTTAAGTCAACTAGTAGAGGTCATAAACTTTATTTTTTGTAACGTTTTACTTTAATATAATTTCAAACTTATAAAAAATATCTCAAAGAGCCTGGCGTGGCGGTGCACACCATTAATCCCAGCACTCGGGAGGCTGAGGCAGGAGGATCACTGTGAGTTCGAGACCGACCTGGGCTAGAAAATGAGTTCAAGGCCAGCCTAAACTGCACAGGGAGACCCTGTCTCGAAAAATGAGGGCCAGGGGTTTAGCTCACTGGCATTGTAAGCACCTGCCCAGCAGGCACGAGGTTATGAGTTCAATCCCCAGTACCAAAAAAAAAAAAAAAAAAAAATCTCAAAGACAATACAAGGAACTCTCTATATCCATTACTAGATGACATTTGTTTTTACACTCTGCTTTACTTCCTTTCCACTTTATTTTCTCTCTCTTACTATGTATACAAATGTTCAAGCCCACATGAACATATTTGAGAGTAAGCTACAGATACTACATTCCTTTCCATTAATACATCAAGGTTTGTTTCCAAATATACTATATTATCAAAATCAAGAATATAACACTGAACTGGGTGTGGTGATGCACACCTGTAACCCAAGCACTCGGGAGGCTGATGCAGGAGGATAGCTGGGAGTTCAAGGCCACCCTGGACTACATAAGTGAGTTCAAGGCCAACCTGCTCTACACAGGAAGACCCTGTCTCAAAAAAAAAAGAAAGAAAGAAAGAAAGAAAGAAAGAAAGAAAGAAAGAAAGAAAGAAAGAAAGAGCGAGTGAGCAAGCGAGCGAGCTGGGCATGGTGGCGCATGCCTTTGATCCCAGCACTCTTGGGAGATTGAGGTAGGTGGAGCGTTGTGAGTTTGAGGCCAGCTTCGGCTACAACGTGAGCGCAAGGCCAGTCTGAGCTACACAGTGCGACCCTGCCTCAAAAAACCAGGGCCAGGAGTTTGGCTCAGTGACTTAAGTGCCTGTCTGACAGGTGCAAGGTAGTTAGTTCAATCCCCGGTGCTGCAAAAAAAAAAAAAAAAAAAAAAAAAAGAAAGAAAGGAAAAATTTAACACTGGGATAATACTATTATCCAATCCAGAGTCCATATTCAAATCTGGTCGCCTATCTCAACAATATCCTCTATCCTTTTTCCCCAAAACAGGATTCAATGCAGATGACACACTGTAGTTTGTCAGCATGTTTCTTTAGTCTCTTTTAATTTCCTCTTGTATTTATCTTTTATGACTTTGAAACTTCAAAACTAGCCAGGCGTGGTGGCGCACGCCTTTAATCCCAGCACTCGGGAGGCTGAGGTAGGAGGACCGTTGTGAGTTCGAGGCTGGCTTGGGCTACGTCGCGAGTGCAAGGCCAGCCTGAGTTACATAGTGCAACCCTGCCTCAAAAAACTAGGGCTGGGAGTCTGGCTCAGTGCCTTAAGCGCCTGCCCTGGCAGGCGGGAGGTTGTGAGTTCAATCCCCGGTGCCGCAAAAAAAAAAAAAAAAAAAAAAAAAGAAAGAAACTTCAGAACTACAGACCAATTATTTTGTTCAATTTCTCTTGATTTGAATTGTCTGACATTGTTTTATTGTTGATTTGGTTTGGTTTTTTTTTTTTGTCTTTTTGAGACAGGGTCTCACTATGCAGTTCAGGCTGGCCTTGAACTCACTTTGTAGCCCAGCCTGCTCTCAAACTCACAATGATCCTCCTTCCTCAGCCTCCTGAGTACTGGGATTACATGCGTGAGCTACCAAGCCCAGCTGAATTGTGTAATATTTACTTATGAATAGTATCTTTGTCAATTTTGTGCTGCTAGACAAAATACCATAGATTGGGGAATTTACAAAAAACAGAAATTTATTCCTGACAGTTCTGGAGGCTAGCAGACCCAAAGTAGAAGGAGAAAGTTGCATCTGGAGAAGGTTGTCTTGCTATGTCATCCCAGGTTAAAAGGCAGAAAGGCAAGACAGCACACGTGCAAAAGAAAGGGAGTTAAAATCATCCATTTAAGCAAGACATGTTCGCATATGCTGGTAATTTCAGCACTCTGGGAGGCTGAGGCAGGAGAATCATGAATTCAAGCCCAGCCTGAGCAACTTAGTAAAACCCTGCCTCAAGGCAAAATATTATGGCCCTGGGTTCAATCCCCAGTACCACAAATAAACAAAAATATTCATTTATCAGGACCCCATTCCCACAATACCTAACCTACTGCAGCAATAACAGGATTAATACATTCATGAGGCCAAGTCTTTCATGACCTTATTGTCTATTAAGGGTCTCACTTCTCAACACTATTAAATTAGGTATTAAGGGTCTAACCAATGAATTCTAGGTGACACATTCAAACCCCAAGAAATCACAGTGGCACCCCTTTATTCTTGGCAATAGGTTCAAAGGCCCACAGTGGATGCCTGGGACTGCATATAGTACTGAACCCTGTACATACTATGTTTTTTCCTATATATACAGACTTAAGATAAAGCTCAATTTATACATTAGACACAATAAAAGATTAACAATAAGAAAACAATAAAATACAAAAAATTTTAACAATGCACTGCAATAATCTTTCTCTCAAAATATCTAAATTTGCTTTCATCTTTTAACATGAAGCAAGCACAACAGGGCCTTTGTTGGGCACATGTAAACTATAAGCTTTTAGGTCATTATTAAGTAAAATAAGGATGGCCTGAACACAAGTACTAGACCACTGCAACAACTGATCAGACAACCAAGACAGCCACTCACTAACCAGGACTGCAGAAGACAGCATGGATATGCTGGATGAAGGAACAATTCAAAATTCACCCTACATGGGACAAGTAGGTTAGTACAAGACTTCACCTCACTACTCAGGAAGACACACGATTTCAAACTTACAAATTGTTTCTTTCTGGAATTTCCCATTTAATATTTTTGTATTAAAATTCAATATGGGTAAGTGAAGTCTTGGAAAGTAAAACTGGGGCTAAGGGGGCACCACTGTAGTTTCAGGTAGTGCACTTGAGGCAAGAAAATCACAATTCATTAGAAGTGTATAGTATGTGTTTATTCCATTACTAGAGATTAACTTTGTTTTTGTTTTTGCAGCACCGGGGCTCAAACTCACAACCTCACACCTGCCAGACAAGGGCTTAAGCCACTGAGCCAAACTCCCGGCCCTAGTTTTTTGAGGCAGGGTCACACTATGTAGCTCAGCTGGCCTTGCCCTTGCCTTACAGCCCAAGCCAGCCTCGAACTCACAACGTTCCTCCTACCTCAGCCTCCCCAGTGCTGGGATTAAAGGCGTGTGCCACCATGCCCGGCCTAGAGATTAACTTTGATCACTTGGATTAAGGTGGTATCTGCCAGATTTTCCTGCAAAGTTGTTTTTTGTTGTTTTTTGGGTTGTTTTTTTTTTTTTTTTGGTACTAGGAATCGAACTCAGGGCCTCATGCTTGCCAGGCAGGTGTTGTGCCACTGAGCCATATCCCTGGCCTCTGGCAAAATTAGTATGTTTCCCTTTGTAACTTTTTGAAGAGTGCTATAGAAGATACCTGACTACTCAAATATCAATTTTTTTTTTAAAAAAAATCAGTATTTCCTCATCAAATATTCACCCTCTAGTTCTGGCAAACATTCTACACCATCATTACTTCTATTTTATGACAGCATTCCACTCCCAGGACAAGCCTACTCTTCTCATTTATTTACTCATTTTTAATTTATTTTAGTATGGAGTCAGACTGTTATATTATTCCAAGAGCTATAATCTATTTCTATATTTATTTTGATGTTCGATTTATCCCAGATTTTTATCAGACCAACTATAAACTCGTAAAGACACCAAAAGAACACATTTTTTTTAAACAATGGATCAATCCAAATTAAAACGAAAAACTGCCAAGCATAATGGGCTGGCACCTATATTCTAGCTACTCAGACTAAGGCAGGATCACTTGTACCCAGGAGTTCAGGCCAGTGTAGGGAACATAATGAAACTCTATCTCTAAGTTTATTAATCAAAAACGAAAATTTAAGAACAAATCAAAAATATGACAAATTTGGCTGCTAAAATGAACACTTTAGGCTTCTCATGTTAACCTGCTTAAAACTGCTGTACAATTTAGAAATCCATACTTCACTAGTTTTAAAAAGTAAGGCTGGGTATGGTAGCACTTGCCTATAATCCCACCACTTGAGAGGCTGAGACAGGATTGCCACAAGTCTGAGGCCAGTGTGGGCTACATAATGAGGTCAAGGCCAGCCTAATCTCAAACAAAACCAAAATTAAAAAAGAAAATAACCATTAAGTTTACTGATACAGTTAAATGAAAAAAAAATAGGAAACTAGTGTTTTGGTCTGGAATTAATCAGAAAATAAAAACAGAAGGGTGTCAGAAAATAAAGAGAAGGGTGTCAAGATAATTCAATAGGTAAAGAACAGCCCTTTTTTTTTTTTCCCCAGACAGGGTCTCACAGTGTAGTTCAGGTTGGCCTTGAACCCAGACTGGCCTCAAACTCCTAGTAATCTTCCTGCCTCAGTCTCGCAGAAAATTGGAATTACAAGTACACACCACCATGCCCAGCTTAGGGTTCACTTTTTATAAATTAGAATTAAAGGAAATGCTTGGAATAGTGATACAAATCATTATTTATATGTGTTTTCTCTTTAAATCTTCTAAAAGTTTTCCATTATTTATGTGGTAACTTTAAAAAGAACACTGACTACAGTGATTTATTTTTATAAAACTCTCCATCCCTACCCTTGAAGAGTTGATTTACTGTTACCAAAGGTTTATTTTAGCAGCTGGAGACGTAGGTCAATGGTAGAGTGTTTAGCTACGATGTACAAAACCAGATTGGCTCCCCACACTGCAGAAACAAAGAAAAGTTTATTTTATAGACTCAACTGCAAGTCATTCCACTTCTAAGACTGTTGGAAGATTTGGTCAGAGGTACTGAAAATTCCTATAGGCAGTAAGCTTTGATAATTCTTCAAATGTTCTTTTAAAAACCCTTCTGTTTTATGATTCTTTTATTTTTTACCTTCATTAACTTTGTATCTAGATTCAGTTCTGTAATTTCTTCAGTCAAACTTGGATTTCTTCTGCCTGGTGGTATAAATTTTGCTTTTTTGGAAGAATTCCCATGCAACTGACTCGGTGCTGCAGATCGCCTCATCTTCATTAGTACTGATCTGAAAAATATTACACACACAAATCCTCCATGAGTCTTCTTAGAACTAACCCCAAAAGTAAAAATAGCTCATCACTACAACCACTTCATTAATTATACCATGTGTGTGCATCACACACACAGGATTGAACCCAGGACTTCACACATGCTAGGCAAGTACTCTAAACTATAACTGCAACCCTCATGATACATTTTTGGGGGGTGCTTCTTTGTTTTAGACAATCTCACTATGTAGCCCATGCTGGCCTCAAACCCACAGCAATCCTCCTGCCTCAGTCTCCTGAGTGCTGGGATCACAGGTGTGCACCACCAAGCCCAAACCCTGTGATATACTTTAAAAGTTCAGAAAACAAATCTGTAATAAACCTTAGAAAACATGTTCCAGGTGTGGTGGTGCACACTTGTAATCCCAGCATTTAGGAGGCTGAGAGGCAGGAGGATCACTGTGAGTTCAAGCACAGCCTGGATTACATAGATAGGGTCCTCCCAAGAAAAATGGCCAGACCAGGCTGACAGTGGCAACACATCAGGTAACAAGAAGCACATGGCAATATCATGTAGTAATTAAGGACAGACCTTTGAAGGCAAATGTCTGAACGTAAATCTAGGCAGACACTTCCAAGTATGTGATCTTGCATAGTTTACTTAATTTGAGTCTTAGTTTCCTTGCATATAAAAAAGAGCACCTTGCTCATACTTACACTCAGGACTATTTGGAACATTAAATGAAATACTTAAGCAAAGCTTGGCATATAATAAACACTAAATATTATCTGTAATTTTATCGTCTATAATTGTAATTATTGTTGAATGTTTAATACATAAGGTCCTATAAAAGGAGCGGTGGGTGTATGGGTAGGATAGAGAATACAGTACTACATACAAATTCAAAACCAGAATCAAGCCGGGCACTCAGGAGGCTGAGGCAGGAGGATCGTTGCAAATTCTGAGACCAGCCTGGGCTACAAAGTGAGTTCAAGGCCAGCCTGAACTGCATAATGGGACCCTATCTCAAAAAAAAATAGGACCGGGAATTTAGCTCAGTGGCCTAAGTGCCTGCCTGGCAGGCGCGAAGTTACGAGTTCGATTCCTAGTACCAAAAAAAAAAAAAAAAAAAAAAAAAAAAAGAATCACTGGGTTGTGTAACCATCAAATTTCTAGAATGCGAGAATATAACAACAACTCTACCAAGTACCAGCAATATACCTCTCCTGCTGTTTGCGCTTTTTCTTGGGGGAGAGGGGTTGAGGGGAAGACAGGGTACTCACTACTTGGTTCATATTGGCCTCGAACTCACAGCGATCGTCCTGCCTCGCCCTCCCCAGTGCTGAGACTACAAGCGTGCGTCACAGCGCCCGCCTGTTTCATCCTTTTGACTTTCAACCACATGAGGCAGTAATTATTTCACTTCGTGCCTCAAACTCTCCTTTGACTCTATGACTCCGATACACCTGCTTGCAAAATCTTCCACAAGGTAGTTAATAAAAGGTTTTAGGAAGAAGATAAAGGAGGTCGGGGGAACCTGACCAGTTACTAGGTAAAAGCACCTAACGAAGGCGCTTGTTCTTAAGCATGGTTTGCGCTGTCACCCGTCCGGGTCCTGGGAAAAGTTTCACAGTGCAGTGAAAATGATCAAGGAGACCCGAGTGTATCGGAGGCAGAGGGCGCCCAGGCCGTCCAGCGCAGGCGCCGCTCTCGCCACCCTCGGCCTCTACGCTAGGCCTGCCGGGCCAGCGCGAAGGCGTCCCTCGCACTTCACAGCACCGCTCCCGCCGCCATGCTTCCCCCTCAGAAGCCCACTCTGCCGCCATTCCCCACTTTTTCCCACAGCAGCCTACAGGCTATCGCAGGCTCCCGAGCCTTCTCGTATTAAGACGCACAGCCGAGAATCTCACAGACACTGCACGCCAACCAAAACAAACAGCGAACAGATAAACTGTCACTCACCGCCCTCTGCGCTCAAGACGCCCGCCTTTCTGCAGCCAATCCCGGACCAGGCGCCGCGCGCGCGTGTACCTCTCCGCTACGGCGCCTGGTCTAGTCCAATCTGACTGTACTTTGCGCCACCCCTTTGCATGTGCCTTTGCGCTTTCCTTCCAATGCTTACAAGTCTGTTTACGATTTACGCCTGCATTTGCAAATATACCGACTTGGTGTCTCAGGACACTGATGTGGATGCTGAGGCTGTTGAGGCACAGTTATAATATAGAAACGCATTCATGAGATGGTAAATTTATAGATATTTCATGATCAAATAGAGGACTCTGACCAAGTTGCTGTTCTGTCTCTGGTATATTCAGTTGACCCTGGCAATGTCAGAGCAATTGCCTATACCTTAAGGCACCTTGGGCTGACCTGGGCTCATTCAGTGAACGCTCTCTCCAGAACATTCCTATATTATGGTAATATCCTTAACTGCTCTCCATTCAGTCAAGGCTCTCTCCTGAATAATTCCTGTGCCCTCAAATATAGTCATTCTGTAAGAGTCCCCCCGACCCTCCATTCCGGAATGTTTCTATTGTTTCCAGACTAGCCTGTCTGTCAATATGATTCAATGTATGTAATCAATCATGTAACATGTGGTCACTTGGTCTGTACCTCCCACTGCTAATTCTATATAGACTAAACACTTCTCTGATTCAGGGCCGTTGCTTGGGAGGAATTATCCCTGCAACAGCCTACTTGCATGAACTCCAACAGTCCACTAGTGTAAAGATTAAATGCTACCTTCTTATCTCCTTGGTGCAGTTTTCTTTTTGGTTTGGTTTGGTTTGGTTTGCGGTTTCCCTCAACAAGGCTACAGACTTCACAACCTACCTCGACTTGTAATAAAGAAGTTATGATTTGGTGTGGAAGTGCAATAATGAAAATGTGTGCATAGCGTATTTCTTATCCTACGTTATTCATTCATTTAAGACATCGCTTTAGTGCCGCCCATATTTTCCAAGCACTGTGTTAATTTCTCGGAATATAAAGATGAAAGACGAATAATGAACACTCAGAAAAAGGGAACCACCTCTAGACTTGGAAAATTAAAGAATTTTAAGCAGGGAAGTGACACCATTTAATGGATACAATATTTACTGAGCACTTCCTGCACCAGCCGGCCAGCCCAGGGAAATATACAGTTAGAAAGGCGTGTCTGAAAGAGTGGCTAAAAGGCACTAATTGAGTTTTATCCAACAATTTGACAAATATTTTTTAAAAACTCAAACAGGAATAGTGATACCACCTTTAACGCCAACACTCTGGGAGGCTGAGGCAAGAGGATGGCAAATTCCAACCCAACTTGGGCAATTTAGCAAGACCTTTTCTCAAAAGTTTTTTAAAGGCTGGGAGTTTGGCTCAGCGGCTTAAGCACCTGCCTGGTAGGCATGAGGTTGTGAGTTCAATCCCCGGTGCCAAAAAAACCCCAAAAAACACTTTTTAAAAAAGGACTAGAAGCCAGGTGTGGTGGCTCACGCCTTTAATCCCAGCACTCAGGAGGCTGAGGTAGGAGGAGCTTTGTGAGTTCAAGGTCGGCTTGGGCTACAATGTGAGCGCAAGGCTGGCCTGAGCTACATAATGCGACCCTTCCTCAAAAAAGTAGGGCTGAGCCGGGCGTGGTGGCACACGCCTTTAATCCCAGCACTCGGGAGGCTGAGGTAGGTGGAGCGTTGTGGGTTCGAGGCCGGCTTGGGCTACAACGCGAGCGCAAGGCCAGCCTGAGCTACATAGTGCGACCCTGCCTCAAAAAAAAAACCAGGGCTGGGACTTTGGCTCAGTGCCTTAAGCGCCTGCCCTGGCAGGCGCAAGGTTGTGAGTTCAATCCCTGGTGCCGCAAAAAAAAAAAAGAAAAAACTAGGGCTGGAAGTTTGGCTCAACAGCTTAAGCACCTGTCTGGCAGGCACGAGGCTGTGAGTTCAATCCCCGGTGCTGCAAAAAAAAACAAACAAACAAAAAAAAAAGGCTAGAGAGCTGCGTGTGGTGGCTCACACCTGTAATCCCAGCACTCAGGAGGCCGAGGCAAAAGGATCACTGCAAGTTGAAGGCCAGCATGGGTTAGTTTCCTTCCATTTCGAAGGCTGAACTAAGGTACAGAGTACATGAGATGCTCAAGACAGACTCTAGTTCCAACGTTCTCATTCTGTTGGCTTTTCCAAGAATTTTCACACAAAGGACTGAAACCAGTCTATCTGGATCTGTTAATGCTTCACACACACTGCTAACCAACTAATAGAAGTCTGGTGGGTTTTTTTGATACCGGGGATCAAACTCATAACCTCACGCTTGTCAGGCAGGCGCTTACGACACTGAGCTAAATCCCCAGCCCAGCAGTTTTTAAATGAAGCAAAATTTTAGTGGGGTTTTTTTCTCGGGAAATAAACACAAATCACCATATCAACTCTTTGTGCTATTAATTAAGCTTTTTTTCCTCGAAAGCATTTTACATTTCCCATTATTTTGTACTGTTGCGGAAATTTTGTCAAGCCAAGCCAAGCCAAACCAATCCAAACCAAACCAAACCAAAAGGAAGACTCTTTGCACCAAGGAGATAAGATGGCAGCATTTAATCTTTACACCAGTGGACCGTTGGAATTCACGCTGGTGGACAGTTGCAGGGATAATTCCTCCCAAGCAACAGCCCCAAATCAGGGAGGAGTTTAGTCTATATAGAATTAGCAGTAGGAGGTAGAAAACAAGTGACCAAATGTTATATGATTGGTTACATACATTGAATCATATATTGACAGGCTGGTCTTGAAACAATAGAAACATTCCAGGAAACAGGGGAGGGGGCTCTTACAGAATGGGCATACTTGAGAGCATTACCACAATATAGGAATTGTTCCAGAGAGAGATTTGACTGAATGAAAGTGGTTAAGGACATTACCATAATATACCTGACTGAAAGAAAGCAATTAAGGCTATTACCATAAGATAGGAGTTGTTCCCGGGAGAGACTTGACTGAATGAGCACAGGTCAGCCCAAGGTGCCTTAAGGCATAGGCAATCGCTCTGACTTTGTCAGGGTCAATTGAATTTACCAGAGACAGCAGAACAGCAACTT
>RJWM01012953.1:0-54910 GCA_004363535.1 Dasyprocta punctata | reverse complement strand
AAATAACAGAACTGAATCAAACTTGTGAACAAATGGACCTAGTAGATGTGTACAAAGTATTCCACCCATCAACATCAGAATACATATTCTTCTCAGCTGCACATGGGTCACTCTCTAAAATAGATGATATACTGGTCCACAAAACATGCTTAAGTAACTGCAAAGGAACTGAAATAATTCCATGCATATTATCTGACCATAGAACAGTAAAATTGGGAATAAATGACAAAAGAACCTACAAAAACTGCATAAACACATGGAAATTAAACAATACCCTCCTAAATAACCAATGGGTCACAGAAGAAGTTAAAGAAGAAATTAAACAATATCTACAATTGAATGAAAATGCAAATACAAATTAGCAGAACCCATGGGACTCAATGAAAGCAGTCCTCAGAGGGAAATTTATAGCACTAAACTCCCACATCAGAAAAATGGAAAGAACACACATTAACAAGCTAATGCTGCACCCCAAACTTCTTGAAAAAGAAGAGCAAGTCAAGTCCAAAGCCCAAAGAAGGGAGGAAATTATCAAGATCAGAGAAGAAATTAAGGCAATTGAAACTAAGAAAACAATACAAAGAATTAATGAATCGTAGAGTTGGTTCTTTGAAAGAGTAAATAAAATTGATAAACCCCTAGCCAACCTTATCAAAAAGAGGAAAGAAAAAACTCAGATTCATGCAATAAGAAATGAAAAGGGTGAAATCACTACAGACCTGGAGGAAATACAGAAGATCATTATCACCTACTTTGAAAACCTTTACTCACATGGATTCAATAGCACAGAAGAAATGGACAGATTCCTAGAAACCTATGAATTACCAAAGCTGAATCAAGAAGATGTAAAGCTGCTGAATAACCCAATTTCAGCTAATGAAATTGAAAATGTAATTAGGACCCTACCAACAAAGAAGAGCTTGGGCCCTGATGGATTCACCACTGAATTCCACAAGAAATTTAGGGAAGACTTAATGCCAACACTCCTCAAACTCTTCAATGAAATTGAAAGGGAAGTAAGTCTGCCTAACTCATTCCTGGAAACAAGTATTACCCTAATACCAAAACCAGAGAAAGACCCAACCAGAAAAGAAAATTACAGAACAGTCTCCCTAATGAACATAGATGCAAAAATCCGCAATAAAATACTGGCAAATAGAATACAGCAAGTTATCAGAAAGCTTATACACCATGATCAAGTGGGATTCATCCCAGGAATGCAAGGATGGTTCAACATATGCAAATTAATAAATGTAATACACCATATCAGCAGGGCCAAGGACAAGAATTACATGATCATCTCAATAGATGCAGAAAAAGCTTTTGACAAAATCCAACACCCATTCATGATAAAAACCCTACAGAAAATTGGAATTGATGGTCTCTACCTCAACCTGATAAAAGCCGTATATCGTAAACCAACAGCCAACATCTTACTAAATGGAGAAAAACTGAAAACTTTCAACCTAGAATCAGGAACAAGACAAGGATGTCCATCATCACCACTCCTATTCAATATAGTTCTGGAGATATGAGCCAGAGCAATTAGAGAAGAGAAAGAAATAAAGGGAGTAAGGATAGGAAAGGAAGAAGTGAAATTATCATTATTTGCGGATGATATGATACTCTACACAAAAGACTCCCAAAATCCATTAGAAGACTTCTAGAAGTAATAACCAAATTCAGTAATGTAGCTGGATACAAGGTCAACACTCAAAAATCAATAGCATTCCTGTACACAAACAACAAAGTCAGTGAGAGAGAAATAAGGAAAACCACACCCTTCACTATAACATCCAGAAAAATGAAACACTTAGGAATCAATCTAACAAAGGAAGTAAAAGATCTATACAGTGAAAATTACATTACTCTGAAGAAGGAAATCGAAGAAGATTTCCAAAAATGGAATGGTATTCCCTGTTCATGGATAGGAAGAACAAACATCATGAAAATGGCCATTCTCCCAAAACTATTATACTGATTTAATGCAATTCCAATCAAAATACCACTTGCCTACCTCACCGAGCTAGAGAAAGCATTCCTGAAATTCACCTGGAACCAGAGGAGGCCTAGAGTAACAAAGGCAATTCTGGACAGCAAAGCTAAGGCAGGAGGCATTACAATCCCGGACCTGGAACTATACTACAAAGCCACTGTGATAAAATCAGCATGGTACTGGAATGAAAGCAGACATGAAGATCAGTGCAATAGATTAGAAGATACAGCCACAACTACAAACCCACTTAGCCACCTCATCTTTGACAAAGGGGCCAAACATGTACCCTGGAAAAAAGAGCCTCTTTAACAAATGGTGCTGGAAAATCTGACTTTTTATATGCTGTAAACTAAAACTAGATCCATTTCTCTCACCATGCACTTAAATAAAGCCAAAATGGATCAAAGATCTGAATATCAAAACAGAGACCCTAAACTTACTAGGACACAGAGTAGGTAAAAATCTTGGTGACATAGGAGTAGGCAGAGAGTTCATGATCAAAAATCAAATCGCATGGGAAACACTTCCCAGAATCAATAACTGGGATCTCATCTTACTAAAAAGTTTTTACATGTCAAAGGAAATCTCCAACAGAGTGAAAAGAAAACCAATGAACTGGAAAAGTATCTTACCCAATTGTCCATCAGACAAAGGACTTCTATCTAAAACGTATAAAGAATTAAAAGAAATCAGGTCCCTGAAATTCAAGGACCCAATCCAGAAATGGGCATCTGAGATGAATACACACTTCTCAGAGAAAGAAACACAAATGGCAAATAAATACATGAAAAAGTGTTCAACATCAATAGTCATTCAGGAAATGCAAATGAAAAGAACACTGAGATTCCATCTCACTCCAGAAAGAATGGCCAAGATTAAAAAATCAACCAACAACAAATGCTGAAAGCGCTTTTGGGAAAAAGGAACTCTTGTCCACTGTTGGTTGGAGTGTAGACTGGTGCAACCACTGTGGAAGTCAGTGTGAAGATTCCTCAAGAAGCTAGGATTAGAGATTCCATTCAACCCAACTATTCCTCTTCTGGGCATTTTCCCAGAAGAATTGAAAACATCACACCACAGTGATATCTGTGCACCCATGTTTATAGCAACCCAATTTGTAATAGCCGGATCTTGGAAACAACCCAAGTGCCCATCAATCAAGGAATGGATAAAAAAGATGTGGTATTTTTATACAATGGAGTACTACTCAACTATTAAGAAAGATTGCATTGAGACTTTTATAAGTAAATGGACACGACTTGAGACCATACTCATAAGTGAGATAAATCAAACGCACATGTATAAATACCATATTGTCTCCCTAGTGTAAGAAACTGAAAAAGCATGTATGATCCAAAATCTATAATAAATACTATATAAGGGTAAAAAACTGCTCATAGAGCAAAAGTAATTGGGAAGGGAAAAGGGGGAAAGAGTGAAGGGAAAAGGAAAAGATATAAATCTGTATCTATGTATATGTAAGATAACTAAAATGAACACACTGCTGAATGTATTAGTTAATGAGAAAGAACGGTTAACACTTATGATTAGATCAATTTTACATGTCTATATCTGATAATGTAAGCAACCACTTTGAAGATAATGATACGCAATATTGCAACCATTGTCAAGTTTCTGTCTTCCTGTTTTGTAAACCTGTAATGTTACTGTTGTGCATTTACTCTAGTCGTTTGTTTGTGTCTTTTGCTTTTTGTCTTTCTTATATGTGTCTTTTTTTTAAATAAAAAAAGTGTGTTCTTTGAAGGAATAAATAAAACTGATAAACCATTAGCCAACCTCATCAAAAAGAGAAAAGGAGAAACACAAATACGAGCATTTAGGAATGAAAAGGGGGGAAATCACAATGGATCCCAAAGAAACTCGAGATTATCAATGCCTACTATGAAAGCCTGTAGTCTAATAAAATGAAAAGCACAGAAGAAATGAGTTGGTTCCTAGGCACAAATTGCCAAAACTAAATCAAGAAGATATAAAAATTTTAAATAAACCAATATCAGCCAATGAAATTGAAAATGTGATAAAGAATTTATTTACAAAGAAAAGCGCAGATGCTGATTAATTCACTGGTGAATTCTACAAAAAATTTAGAGATGAACTAATGCCAATAATGCTGAAACTTTTTAAAGAAATTGAAAGAAAAGCAATTCTCCTAGTCATTCCTGGAAACTAGTATTACCCTGATTCCAAAACTAGAAAAAACTCAGATAAGAAAGAAAATCACAAGCCAATCTCTCTAATGAACATTGGTGCAAAAATTCTTAATAAGATATGGGCAAACATAATGCAGCAAATCCTCAAGAAGATCCTATACTATGACCAAGTAGGATTCTTCCCAAGGATGCAGGAATGGTTGAATAGATGCAAATCAATAAATATATTAGACCATATTAACAGAATCAAGACAAAAATCACATGATCATCTCAATAGATGCAGAAAAAGCATTTTGCCGAGTAGGACTGGTTTTGTGTTAAAGGTATTGCTGGTTCAGCATGAGAGATAGAGATGTAAATAGACAGAGACAGTTACTACGGTAAATATAAGACAAGGATATTTTCAGGTTGGCACTGGGTGAAGGGGCTTTGGATTCAGCAGGCTCTCCTTTGGGACTCCCCAAAGAGGGGTTCTCTAAACTGACTTTTAAAAGCTGACTACTAGTTAAGTACATAATGTGAAGATGATGTCAAAAGGATGAAGGAGAGGGCAGTGAATTATCCAAGCCTGCTACAGGGAATTTCAAACAATTCAGTACTGCAGAATGCAGAAAGCTAGGGTGTGAATTCACAAGGAGCAGAGCTGGGCATGTCCATCCCATGGAATGTCAGTGGAAGGGGTTTAATCAGGGGTTGATATAACAGATTTTATTCTATAAAGTTTGATCTTGATAAACTATGGAAAACAGATGGAAGGTTTGAGACAATAGGAAAGATAAAGAGGCAGTGAATTACATAGTGAGATGAAGGCAACGAGGCGGGACATACCCACGGTCTAGGAGACCAGTAAAGGGATATCTAATGCAAAACTGAAGTCTCAGCTTAGGCTTAACAAAGACTTTGAGCTGACTTTTTTCAGATAGATACACATGATTTGTTTGGTGGCGTATAGACTATTAAGGATGACTTGAAGCTAAAATCACTATATTATTTAGCATATATCAGGTACTTTTGAAAATTTTTTTATTATAGAAAATTTTGATATGTACAAAAGTAAAGTGTAACAGTAGACACTCCCAGGCCAATCTTGCCCCAATTATAATGCCACTTACTTTCCTTTTTCATGTTATTTTGAAACAAATTCCACATATCGTATCATATTATATATAAACATTTTGCTGAGCTGGGCGTGGTGGCACACACCTTTAATCCCAGCACTTGGGAGGCTGAGGTAGGAGGAGCGTTGTGAGTTCCAGGTTCGGGCTACAATGCCAGCGCGAGGTCGGTCTGAGCTACACAGTGCGACCCTGCCTCAAAAAACTAGGGCCGGGAGTTTGGCTCAACAGTTTAGACACCTGTCTGGCAGGTGCCAGGTTGTGAGTTTGATCCCTGGTGCTACAAAAACAAAACAAACAAAGAAAAAAAAAACATTTTGCTGTGTAATGACCTATTTAAATGATAAGAAACTTTTTTTTTATTTAATTTTTGAGACAGAATCTCACTATGCAGCCCAAAGTGGCCTTGAACTTGCAGCAGTCTTCCTGCCTCAGTCTTCCAGGTGATGAAATTAGAGGCATACACCACCATACTCAGCTATGACCCAGTTTTTAACGCAAGTAAAGTTACCAATATCCTATCTATAGCATAATTCAGTTTAATGAAATGACTTATCAATGTTGTGATTTCAGGTTTTCTCCAAATATCATATAAATAAAGATAGAAATAAAAGTATTCATCTGTAGAGTTTGCTTGAACAGGATTCAAATAAAGGGCTGAAATGCTCTGAAAGCGAAAGAAGGAGCTACCAGTAATTAATAGGTGTGTGTGGAGAGCTTTGATTTAACAAGGGGAGCATCTCTACTTACTTTAGTTTATTGCACTTCCTCAGTACCTCTGCAGAGACCTCAGGAGGTATTTGGCAATGTGAAGGAAGCCTAACTTATATCACTGGGTCTTTCTGTCTCATTTTCCTAGGTCTCTCTGTTCCCTCGTGTGCAAATGGACATACTCAGCAGAGAAAGGTTGGGATGACAGTTTCTGGAAGAAGATTGGTCTGGAAGACTTTGTTGCTGATAATTACAGCAAAATAGGTAAAAGAATACAAAATATGTGAATGATCTTTTGTATGTGTATGTGTATATATGAAAATATTGATTTCTTGTTTTGTTGTTGTTTTTCTTTGAATTATACTGTAGGAACACAACTCAGTTTTTTCAAGACTGGGTTTTCCCAAATGATCCCATTGTGATAGGCAAGCCATGACAAGTAGACCTTTGTGTTAGCACTTATTTGACTGAGTGGTGATACACCCTTTGAAAATCATGTTGAAATACAGAACCACAAGGTGTTCTAGATTGAGGAGGATCTTTGCAGGGAGTACCTGGGTCTGACATAAACAAGGGGATGTATGTGGACCATTTCTAGATGGTAGTAGGAAAATTATTTTGTGAGTTAGTTTCAGGGGACAAGAGAAGGCTGTGAACAAGAAAAAATATAAAATAGAAAGACCAAAAATAGAAGAATCAGGAACAAGATGGAACTTCCTGTGTAAGGCTTTCCAGGCCCATACTCCCAGTTTCATGTGGCAGTTAGTAGATGGTACAGGGAGAGTAACTAGTGATTGTTTACCCGGTGTAAGTATTTAGGTGGTAGATACATATAGTGACATTTGAGAGTTTAAAGCTTCCAAGGTGTTAAGCATATACTTATTTCCTGCAGTTACTACTTATAATTCTAGTTAGCTGTCATTTGGTAAGTAATTATATATACTTCAGTAGAAGTTTTGAAACACAGCTGAACCAGTTGGTGTGCAGGTCAGGATGTTGTAATAGTAATAATATTAGACAAGTTGGAATATGATTTCTCTTTCATGGAATAGAAAATAAGTGACTATTAGTGAAATTCTTCAACATGACCTCTAACTTTGGGCCCAAGTCAGCTAGTTCAGCTCTGATTGGTTCCCATCAAGAGGGGAAAAATAAAAGGTCCAAAGGAATCATGCACATTCTTTTGAAAACAGCATAACCTCATTTTTGTTCTTTCCTGTTGACCAGCCTGTATTCAGAAGCCCTGGGTTGCCATGTGTCCATCTATGACTAGTAAAACTTGAGCAGTGTGTTATTAAACATTGGGAACAACTAGAATCTGCTGCAACTTCTGCCCACTCTTGTTAACTAAATTTCATGGTAGTTCAGTTTGTCTTTCTCTGGAAGAATCCTCCCAACAGTCTGTGGATGTTCAGATAGAAACGTGAAGAATGCTATTCCTGCTATGTTATCTATGATCTCTTGATCTACTTAAAAACGAATCTGGGTGAAAGAAGGGAGCCAGGGTTCTATGCAGAAAGAGTGATGCTTGAATTTCTGTGGTTCCACTGAAATTGTCTTGGAATCTGAGTTAGTAGAGAATAGGAGAAGCTTGCAATCAGGGAAGAAAGCTAGAAAACAAAGCAGCAGTCTTTAGTCATCAGCCACTTTCGGATCTTTTACTAGGTGATTTGTGTACATTATCTTATTTGGTCTCACAAATCTCTAGTTTCACTATTCATATTTTACCGATATGAAAATTGGAATTCAATCCTTAC
The DNA here is from genome assembly GCA_004363535.1 of Dasyprocta punctata. Taxonomy (NCBI): domain Eukaryota; kingdom Metazoa; phylum Chordata; class Mammalia; order Rodentia; family Dasyproctidae; genus Dasyprocta; species Dasyprocta punctata. The sequence goes on along the minus strand of RJWM01012953.1, from coordinate 47,159 downwards.
CTAGTATTAAGAGGTGGAGTCTGACTCTTTTCCATGGGATTAGATTACTTGTTTATCTGTGTTGATTCCAAACGATACATTGAGCTCTTTGACACAGGATTTTCACATATTTACTTCATATTCTCAGTAAGACCAGAAGGCATGGCATATTGCTAACTTACTGTTTGAATAGTAAGTAAATAAATTAATTATTGAGATCACTGGAACTAGGAGCTTGGTACTTTTGCTTCTAAAAACTGTAAAGATACTCCATATCTTAACAGTAGCTTCGGCAACATGGGTCCAACTTTAACTCTGACTTTCTGGTTATTTTAATGCTTTTGTCTTCTTTCTTATCTCACACAACATACACGTTTAATCAGTATATTAGTTCTGCTAATAAAGCAATACCTACAAGAAATACTCATTAAAAGCCCATAATGTTAATCTAGCAGAAAATTTCCAGGGTAACTTATTAGATTTTTCCTGTTATGTTAATGGATTTTTAATGGATGTCCTAAGGAGATATATCATTAACCAGAATATTGTACATGGATTTAAACTTACCCATTCATCAAAATTAATTGTGTGGTATCTTCTTTGATTTTTGTTTCTGGTTTTTGAGCTCAGGATGGTTCAATCTGAGTCCAAAGCAGAAGACATTTAATAGGATGTTTACTTTGAGCTGTCACTTTCAGAAACTCATCTGGAAGCCACCTCCAGACATTGCTTAGCAATTCTTGGAACTATGAAAAATGAATCTCGGAAGCTACCCTGTGAAGTGTTAAACATTTCCAGTGGCCTCACCGCCCGTCAAGATGTGCACAATACAGCACAAAATCTTTTAGCAGATTTGAGCATTGAGCAAGTGTCCTGAATTTGAGCATTAATACAATTTACCATAATTTGCTCCACATGGAGCTTTTAGCCAAGTCTTTACCAGGCTTCCTTGGCTCCTGTAGTAAATAAATGCTTTCCCTGAAAAGTGAACGCCTCAGCAACTGAAGTCTTATGGAGGACTATCTTTGGAATAAATTATTTATGAAGTGTAAGATAAATATCAAATGCAATATTTATATGGTGCATTTCAAGGACAGGGGATATTTACAGTGTTTTAAGTAACTACTTGCAAATTTCTAATGATAAAATGTTACTAACTAATACCTTTTTTCAAGGAGGTATTTGAATAATTTTGTTTGGGAAAATTATGCAAAGTAAAGGAAAACAAGTTTTGTGAATTAAAAGAGGATAAACTTTCTTTATAATTGAAAAATACTGGTTGAATTAGTATTCAGAATTGATGGAGAAAGCACCAACCTGTTTTTCCCTAGGAGATTATCTACCAGTTGTCCAATAAAATGATCTGTGTCAATCAATTGTGATCTTCAGTTCCATGTGAATCATTTCCAGGTTACCTGTCTACTCCCATACATCTATCAAAAGTAAACAGGAGGGAAGAGATCAGCAGGGAAGAAACACCTTTAGGGAGACAATCAACATCCTGCCTGTCCTAATGGACTATCTGGTTCCCTGTCAACATATCTCAGTTCTCACTTTACTCCCTGGGAAAAGAGCTTCATTGTAGTATGGGGTAGGCTACTTTATGAAAATTCATGTGTATAACATTGCTGAATTATAGGATAATTACTTGCATTACACAGAGAGCTCTGTTATATAAAAAGTTCATCATGTTACTTTGTACGTCACTCATTATTTGGGATCAGGGAAGACAAGCAAAGAAAAACTTAAGGCTCAGGGAGTTACCAAGAATTAAGTAGGAAGAAGAAATGAAACAAAAAATTATGTGGAAGGAGATAGTTTCTTGAGGTGAGAGATGTTACCTTTTTACAACTGATTTTCTCTTCCCCTATGAGATGGTATTTTAGGTGTCAGACACTGGACACAGTCTCCTGGCACAGAGTAAGTACTGTTGACATGGGTTAAATGCATGAATGTATGTTTGAACGAAGGATTTCATAAATAAATTCTATCTTGCCTTCATTGTCCCTAGCATTTAATGGAGACTCCATAAATTCTTTGAGTGAAATAATAATGCTGGGGTATAGAGAAACAGGAATTTCATGAATTGGTTGTTCACAGTGAAGTTTCACTGACCCTTTACTTAAGGAAGGGCTCCTGTAAAAAGCACACCTCAGACCAAATGATAGCTGTAACCTTATTCTTGTGACAAATGTCTCAAAATTCTTTCCAGGACAGGAAATGTTTTAAGAGCAACAACTTACTTTAGGGACACTGGAAATTATACTTTTTCATAGACTTAAAATTGTAGGCTTAAAATTACGTGTAAAGAATGTTGACAACAGACAAGTGTGTGTTGGTGACATAAATGTGTCAGTAGTTACTACTGTTCCATTCTGAGGTCTAACCAGTAGAGAATAATTCACCGAACCACCTTAGACCAAATGCAGCACTGGATTTGTCAGGCTAAATTATGGAATGTGGCAGTCTCCTACCTCTATTTGGAATCTGGCCAGACTTTGGGACCTCTATGACACTGACTTAGCTATTTATTGGCAGGCTGTGAAGCTGGGACAAAAAGAGAAGAAACTTGGGTGTGCTTGTTTGTACCAAGTTCTGCTTCATCTGCATGGTTCATGAACCCAGGTGGCATACCTGGCACAGTGGCTCAGAGGAGACACACACCATGCCTCACTGGATTCTACTCCAGGCTGTGACCCTACCAGGCACCATGGATGTTGCATTTTTTAAGTCCAATGGATCAGCTAAGTGTTGCCTCTTCCCATGGCTAGAGTAAGTGAGAGTAGAGAATCAAGAGATGGGAGTGTTTACATGAATACTTCACTGTCTTGGAGGGGAGAAGAGGAGATCCCCTCATTGAAATATACCCAAGGGGCTTCTGCTGCCAATCTGAATCATGATCAATCTTGGAAACCTATGTCCAGTGATACCATTCATAGTTGTGGGCATTATAAAATCCTTTTTAAATCTTCTCATACCCAAAGTTCCAAACTTTTCCAGTAGAGCAGCCATATTGACAAGGATTTATCCAGAGAGTCCTTGGAATATGAGGTTTGAGTTTTTTCATTTTGGTGAGAATGAGGCATGTAGTTCATGTCCTCGTTCTGTCCTTCTGGACAGTGACTACTCTCAGTGTTCCTGCTGCCCATCTTTGTGTCATGTGAAGTAAGTGGACTTCTTACTAGTTTATACTGGGAGATCTGGAGAACCTTTGGCCACATGGATTCTCAGCCTCTTCTGGTTACGTGGAGCTGGTCCCTCCACTATCTCCCGTGGCCTGAGGTCGCAATCCCTGCGTGTACTCTGGGCCAGGTTTGCCTTCCTGCTCCCTTCTGAGCCTGTTTACCCCATCTTCCTCTCTCCTTTCTCATTCCTGTCCAACTTTTGTAACAAGGTGTTTCCAATACCTAACGATAACTATGTAGCCTCTGAATATTAGACTGTCTTACTTTGTCATTTAAAGTCAAACTTCTGCTTGGCAGAGAATGGCTTGGAGGTCTCCATACCAGTTATCAACCCATACAATGATGCACACACCCAGCCAGCCAGACAAACTTATTGAGTGCTTCCTAATTACTAAGAATGAAGATCAATAAAAATGAATTTATCACGGTCCATCTCCTTGGGCATTTCATGTCTACTGGGGAGAGAGGTAGATAAATTATTCATTTATAATTAGTAATCTCATGGTTTTTCAATGAAATATCCACAGCACTCAGGAAAAGCAGAACAAAAATTCACTGACAGTGACAGTGGTATCAAGGAAACCTTCTTGAGACGTGTCTGAAAAGTATGAGTAGTGGTTTACCAGGGCAAGAGAGGAAATGGTTTTCATGGCAGAAGAAATGGTACAAGTAAAGCATGGAGGCTTGGGAAAGTTTGGGGTGGCCATGGATTGTTGAGTGTAGCAGAGCTTCATTGGGTTAGAGTGGGTTAGGGAGAAATGGTAGGATGGAAAATAGAAGAGGGAAACGGGAACTAATTTCTAGTGGGACTTCTGTTCTTCCTTGAAGATGAGGCGCTGGCGAGAGACTCAACATAGGACTTGCTCCATTCCTGTCATAAGATGTTTCCAATTATTATTCCTGCCAATGCTGGGGATGGGGGGGCAAACCTAGGGCAGCAGGGGCCATTTCAGAAGTTGTGTAGCTCCTGTGAATCTGTGTGCATGTGTGTGTATTGGAAGATCATGTTTTCTTTATGATCATATGCAATACTCATTAGTTATTTTCCTTCTCATAAATATTGGTGTGATGTTGCAAGGAGATATTGATGTCCTGGGACAGTGTGGTTTATGCAGCCCATGGAATGGTAGCTCCTCTCATTTTTAAGTGCACCTTGGCTCCTAGGGGACAGTACTCACTCCTGCAGCACTCTGTTCCAATAACACACACATTCCCAGAAGTTCCATTTCAACTGCTGGCTTTTCTAGGAATAACTCTGCAAAGCCAAAGAACACAGGAGTAGTGATGAGCACATCACGGTAATGCTAAAGGATAGCTTGCAGAGGCTTTGCTGTGTTTGAGGTTTCATGGAACTGCTGCTCCTTTCAATGTGGCATCTGTAAGATGATTGGTAGCTCCCCAAAAGTGAAGTCAACCCTCAGCTTCTCTTATTGTTGCTAGAGAATCAGTGAATACCAAGGCAGGAAGGAATCAGAGAGAGTTGACTCTACTGCCATCAGCTTATAGATGAAAACTGAGTCTGGGAAGTGAGGTGAACGTCCGTGGTCTTATAGCATTTTAGTGACAGAGCTGAGATCACCAGTCAGGCTTTCTGACCTCAGGACTGTGGCTTTTTCACTGCTGCATACAAGTTCTCCTGGTTAGCTTTTTCAAAACCTGTTGGTCATGTGGGCAATCTGGACACTGTCGTTTGAGTGGAACTAGCCACTAAGAGAATGTAGGCAATGTCATCTGTGCATGAATTCACCCAGCCCATTATCTGGTATTCATCCTTGCATGTGCTTTAACTGGACTTTGATCAAGTAGCCAGGGACTGTTGTATCCTGGGACATACTGATAACACTCAAGAGTGACTGCTATAAGCAAACAAAAATAATTAAGTAATATATTATCAGTTGTCTGTTTTAGGGTTAGGATATTGGTCTTCAGATTTAGACCAGCCTGACTTCAGTTCTGACTTTGTCATCTGCAAACTATGCAAGCTCTGCCATTTATGATTCTGGATAAGCTGCTTGATCTGTTTCAGCCTTCATTGATATGTTATGAATATTAATAAGTGTATTATGAGGATTAAAGGAAATAATATAGCTAAAACACCTATTCATATAACTCTTCAGAAAACATTAGTTCTCACCACTGTAATGCCTGTCTGTTCCTCTGAGCTCAGATTCTTCTCTGTGGTCATCACATCTGCCAAAGACAATATTCACTGAACAATTCAGGTAATTATTGCCCACTTCTGGATTTTGGAATGCCTTTTTTTATTCTCGTGTTGGTACTTGTTGCAACGACAAAATATCCAACACCCAAAATTAAGGTAGGAAAGGTTTATTTAGTTCATGGTTTGTGGAAGTTTTAGTCAATAATCTGCTGGGTCCAAGGCAGGGTAGCATGGGTGAGGGTAACCATTCATGCTGGCAGAAAACAGCAAAATCAACAAGAACAAAAAGGGGGGAGCATGGAAAGAAGATTTTTTTCTGTTCCTTATATTGTATATAGGCTACCCACCCTAGTGTGGGTGTAGCCCTCACACCCATAATCCCAGTATTGAACCATGAATCAATCACAGATTCTAGAAGCCTGCCCCCATGACTGCATGAGGCTTTGGGGGAACCTCCAGACACAAACCATAACAGTCCTTAGATAATATAGTCTTTTTTCAAGCAAGATATACTAAAACTAGTTAGATTTCAGCTTCTAAATTATAATTACATTCCAGCTTTACTTCCTTGAGGGATCATCTCAGTTAGAATTCCTAATTGTTTCAATCCCATATGATTGGCAATCTTTAACTTTTTTCCATGAGCCAGAAGGCATATCATATATCAGTAGTCAAATAAAAATACAGAATAATAATTGAGTTGGAAAATCACTGACTAATGTTCCCACAGTTCTTAACAAATTTTGAAGAGTACTATACTTATTTCTGTACATTACTAGACAGCTGAGTTAGATTGAAACTAATAGGCAATCAGAGAGGGACTGGGTCCTCTGTGGAGTCAGCACAGAAGCTGACACACAGAGACTGTGGCTGGGGTGAATCTGAAAAGAGCCCAGTCTCTGCATAGTGATACAATAGCCAGGCCTATGAGCCTCCCTAGAGATACACAGCAACTTAAGATTGTACTGTAATTAGCACCACTTGGTCCAGTGAGCCTAGCTAGGTGTCAGATGCGTAGGTAGGTGAGCAGAGTATCCTGACCCATCCCTTTTCATGAATGCTTTTGTTCTTTCCATGTATACTTGCTATGTGACTTATTTCCCTATTGGATAAGTATTAGCTAAGATACTTGTAGTCTTACAGGTTGATTATAGTTTGACCCATGTTATGATTTTGCTGTATAAATTGCTCCTGACGAACAGCCTCAGTGACCACTTATTCTGGACCCCTTCTAGTAATCCCAAAGCTATTTTTCTCCTTATCTCCAGTAAAACTCTCCTAACTTCCTCCTCTGGTTTGCACCTGCTTTCCTTGATGTGAGACTGTGAACTAGACACATCTAACATCTAACAGATTGGGAATTATTTTACCCCTAAAATGATCACATTATTGTTCCTATCAAATTTTCAAAATAGGTTTTATTTCAGTTTTACATTTGGGAAAACCAGAAGTCATGAGCTTTCAAGTCAAAAAAGCCAAGGATCCCAGATTTACCACTTATTTGGCAAGTTACTAAACTGCTCTGACACTGTTTTGTTATCCATTGAGCAGATGTAGTAGTACCTATTTCGATGGTCCTTATGATAGAGAAGTGTCTGACTTCTGATAAGACCCCAATAAACAGCAGCTGGGTTAACCAACACAAAATTCGATGTTACATACAAGATATGATGTGAATATATGGTGAATGTCTAAATTTTTAAAAAATTATAGCAAGCCGGGCGTAGTGGCGCACGCCTTTAATCCCAGCACTCGGGAGGCTGAGGTAGGAGGAGCGTTGTGAGTTCGAGGCCAGCTTGGGCTACAACGTGAGCGCAAGGCCGGCCTGAGCTACATAGTGCGACCCTGCCTCAAAAAACCAGGGCTGGGAGTCTGGCTCAGTGCCTGGCTCAGTGCCTTAAGTGCCTGCCCTGGCAGGCGCGAGGTTGTGAGTTCAATCCCCGGTGCCGCAAAATTACAGCAATAGACACATTGCCATAATCCCCCTCAAAGTACTCCCTCTCTTCAAACACAATTATCACATTATTCTTGCCATTGTCTGAAGTAGTTCTTGAAATCCTTTCTTTTTAGTGTCTTTTGTTATGCTATTGTGAATGGCTTGATGCCCTAAATTGTCTCAAGATGTTTTCCTTTCATGGTGATTTTGACTTTGAGGAAAGAGCAAGAAGTTCCACAGTGCCAGACCTGGTGAAATAAGGTAAATGAGAAAGCCATCATGTTTTGATAAGCCTGCGTTTCTATTGGATGGCGCTTGTCAGCAGCATTCGTCATATTTTTGATCACACCTTATAAAGACACTCATGAAAGAAGGCTTCAAGAGCTGCTTCAGAAAAATGGTAAGAGTGGTGGGATAAGTGGGTTCCGAGCAAGAGGGAGTATTTTCAGGGAGATTAATGGCAGTGCTATTCTCTATAATAATTTTTTATCTCTATAATAAATTTTTATGATTTAAGAATTCACTATATATTTTGATCATCTTTTATATAAGTTGGACTTCCATAATGTTGAATCCTATGAACAGTCCCCCAAAACCGTTTTGATAGTTACATAAGTGGAATAGGCTTATAGTATGCAAAGACACGGTCATTTAATGACTGACCAATATTTCGTTTTCCCTCTTTGGTCTCATTTGTTAACTTAGTGTGTGCACTGTGTCACATTGTGGAGAATAACAGAGGATGAAGGCCGAAAGCATTCCTACTTTCCTAAAACTTAGAGTGAAGTGGAAAGAACATTAAATTTTCATTCACAAAAATTGCTGCTGGGTTAAATGCTACAAGAACAAATTAAGACTTTAGGAGTGTACAACTAGGGGACGCAACCTTGTCTGGGAAAAGCCGTTCTTAAGTGAGGCTGACATGCTTGTGGACTGAAGAGAGGTTGGAAGCATGCTTCAGGCAGAAGGAGCAGCAATGGCAATGACTGTGGCTGAGGGAGAACATAGTAAGAGACCACTGTGGCTGGAACCAGCAAGTTGAAAGGGAACGGTGTATAAATGGACACAGAATTCATTATTCAGAGAACTAGCTTCATTCCAATTAAATGTGGTGGGTAGAAAATGACAACTAAGAGACTATTTTGACCATCTCACTTAATTTTATATTGTCACATGCAGCCAGACATCCGGACCTAAAAAGTTCAGTTGTCATGTGACCTTGGAGCCCGTAAGAGTAAAGCTGAATTGCTCTTCAGAAATAGGAAATGACCATGCCTTATCCTAGTTTCCAGAGTTGCTAAAAACTTTCAGCCTTCATCGTTACTAATGTAAAGATCTTGATTTGATTTTTAAGCATTCTATTGTGAAAGAGGAGCCCATACCCTCAGGGATTGCCTTTTCTTGAAATTCTTCCCTCACTGATGGAATTGGGTTGTAGTGTGGGTTGTTGGTACATTGCCCAAGTCCCGCAGTACCTGCTGCTTGCTTTTCCTTTGCCTGCTTTTGTTTCCCCAACTTGGCTGTAAGCTCTTTAAGAGTCTGCTTCTCTTTTGGCATCACCATGAAATCAGTGTTTGATGGTTTGTCCATATAGTGTGACCACCTACCATACTATTCCTTTGGTTTACTTCACCTTGATTAAGAGGTGCCTCAGTTCTCCCTGTTGGTCAGGACCTAACCAGACATCACTCTTGCTGCCTCTCTTTTTCTAACAATTTATAATCAAGCCATTAACCAGTTCTTTCTACTTTACTTAAAACTGGACATTGAAGTAGACATTCCTCTTGCTGTTCTTCATTGTTACTGACTTGATTCAAAGTACATTCATTGCTGCTAGATTAGTAGGCCAGCCTCTTCATTGGTCTCTTTGTTTCTGTTTTTGTCTCTGATAATTCATTTTCTAGACAACAGACAGAGTAATAGTTTAAAATGTAAATCAGATCAGGTTACTCTCCTGCTTAAATTCCTCCAGTGTGTTCCTGTGGCAAATGAGTGGTAGTGGTGGCCAGAACTCCTTGTCAGGTTCCTGAAAGTCCTCCATGATCTTTCTGACTTGTACTGCTTTCTACCATGTTGCCATTTATTGACTATCTAGCTACAATGACTCCTTTGCCCCTCCAACATCTCTTGTGTGTGTAGCCTTCATATAAACACTGTCCTTTGTCTGGTATGGCCCTTCTCAACTTGCCCCCATTCTGTTCTCTCTCTGCCCCGCTGTCTCTCTGTCTCCGTCTCCCATCCCCTCCCCTCCCTTTATTTAGATCTCTCTCAGATATCAATAGAGATGGTTCTTCCCTACTACTGAGCTAATACCCCTTCTTCGCCAGTAGTTTTCTTATTTTCTTCTGAGCACTTGTTACTATCCAAAATTGCCTTATTCTGTATTCATTTAGATATTCGGTTAATTAGAATTTTCAGAGTGGCATAGAAAACACCACAGAAATATACCATAAGAATCATGCATTTTGGAGAAATTTATAACAGATTTTTAATAGACAAAATAGAGATGTTTAGAATAAATGGTATGTTTAAATGGAGTCTCAAATGGCCAGGCACCTCTCTCCAAGACCATAGCTAAGGGACTTAATCACAATCCATTGTGAGTCTGTGGTGGTATGACACATGGCACTTGGTTTTAACTTTCCCATGTCAGTATTTTCAGTCCACAGTTTAGATGAAGACATAGAAGTCTTGCTGAATAAATTTTTAAATTATACAGAACAGAAAAACTAATAGCTAATGGGTCAGATAAAATAACTTAAATTGTTTTAATGATTAGCAGGTTAGAAGGGTGCACTAAAATTAACAAGCTATGTTTTTATCAGGGATAAAATTACACTCATGTCCTTTCATTTAAAAACACAAGGAAGGAAAAGCGATGTGGTTTCTCAGTGGTATCTCTGTAATGATCTAGATTTCCAGAAAGTCTTTGGTTGCTAAGGATTGATAAATATATGTGATCTACCAATCACTTCTAGATGTTTCATTAGTATTAGCTTCTTTAATCCACTTAACTAGTCTCGCTAGGTACTAATACATAGGTTTTACTGATGACGAAACTCCGGCACAAAGAGTTTGAGTAAGTTGATCAGGGTCACAAAGTAAAGAATGGAGGCAGGTCGGTCTGCCCCAGAGATGGCGTGTCTGAGCACAAGGTTGCACGGTTGCACAGCCTTGTAGGCCTAAGCTGCATTGTGATCAAGGTGGGCAGGAGCCATCTAGTATGGCAACACAACTATTCTGAAGGCTGTCATTCCAGCCACTATGAAGGCTGAGACAGGAGGTTTGCATGCTGCAGGCCAGCTGGGCAATGCAAATCCTGTTTCAAAAATAAAAAGGGCCAGGGATATAGCTCAGTAGCTCAGTGGCTAAATAGGTGTGAGTTCAGTCCCTAGTCCTGAAGAGGGGGAAGAGGAGAAGAAAGAAGTTGAGGAAGGGAGGGAGGGGAGAGAAGGGGTGGGAAGATGAGATAAGGCAAGGCCCCTTAAAAAGAGCCCCAGTTCTGGTTGGATTATATCTGAAGCATGCGTTACATTCTGGGCCTAACATTTATGAAATCCACAGATAAAGAGTGGTGTACATATAGGGAATGGCCTGAATTAAATGGGTATTTAGTTCCAGTAAATGCAAGTAATAGTTGGCTATCCTGGGATTATCTAGCCTCATGAAATTCCCGGCTCAAAGTTAAAATATTAATAAACCATGGAGCTAGATTGTAGTCCACATCTGTGTGATACCACAGCCCCTCCTCAGCACTGACTGGATGACTGAAGGAAGCCACTACCTCACAGGACATAGGTGCCTCTCCAAGTCCCAGGAAGACACAGTCTGAAGACATGCCCTCCTCTAGAATTTCAAAAGAAGTATGAACCAAAGGACACCAACTGAAGCTGTGTGTGTTTCATTCATATTAAAATACACAATTTGCTTTGGGATTCTTTTCCCTTCTCTGAAAGCCATTACCCTGGGACTTGCTTCTACATCTTCAGTTGTGCATCTGACCTTCTACCATGATTGCCGTCCTCTTAAAGGACGGTGAATTCAGTGCTCTTGAAAGGCAGCCGTTGCCCAGGTGGCCTCCCACATTGCCTGTGACAATCACCCGCCCTCCCAGCCTCTCTTAATTACGCAGCTGGTGTCTGCGAGGACCTTTCCTCTGACTCTCTGGCTCCTGTGTAGTTTCCTTCACCTCAGGTCTGTGGGTTTTGACTGCAAGGTACCTATGACTTTTTAGTTTCCCAGCATAGGCTAACCTTTCTGAGAATCCACATCAGTGGGCTGCTGTGGTCAGTGGGTAGGTAGGTCACCGGTTGACTAATGGCCTTCTCTAAAGTTTGCTGGCACATGCTACATTGCTGTGAACCCTATTGATCACAGAAGTTTGACTGCTGCTCAGACAGCCTCTGTGGGTGTGAGAAGGTGGTGAGTCATGGACCTACCTCCTCTGCACCCAGCTGTTCTTGTGGCAAGCAGAATGAAGATGATCTTTGTGGTATCATAAAACCTAGAAAGACATTAGAAATTCCGTGAAATGGTCATACCCTTTTAGTGATTGAAGCATGCAATGTATTAGCAGGGGGAAAACCGCCTGCAATGTTTTCCTCACTGCTGTTACTTCAGAGGCTACTTAAGGGATCAGGTAATGATTGTACAGTGTTTATTAATCCTTCGTGCTCAGCTGTCCTGTTTTTCATGAAGGACTATACATTTGTCTTCAGACTGAAAGCACAGAAACTGTCAGGGACTGGTAACAGAGAGAGCATGGTGTTGTCATGTCCCTGTCTATTAGGGACACTGCATGAAGTGATCTGCTATTAACTCGAACCTGCTGGGTCTAGATGCACTGTTGGGTAATAGAGAAAACAGGAGATCTGGAGTCAGATTGACATGAGTTTGAAACCTTGTCCTGCCATGTTCTAGTTATACTAGCTGTGTGACTTAAATAGGTTGGGTTACTTAACTTCTCAGGGCTTCAGTTCTGCCACCCACCCCTGGGGAAGGTAATATCTTTATGTGTAGTCTCAGAGATCTCACACAGAAACCTCTCAGTGCAGGCCTCATAGGAAAAATCTTGTCTACTCTGAATACTCAAATTATTTTAAATTTCTTCTAATTTTTCTTAATAATTACATTTATTATTCTGTCTCTCATGATCATCATGATGAACAACTGGCAAGATATCCATCACCTAAGAGACCGAGGCAGGAGGATCACTATGAGTTCAAAGCTAGCCTGGACTACCAAGTGAATTTAAATCCAGTCTAAACTGCATAGTGAAACCCTGTCTCAAAAAGGCAAAAAAAAACAAAACAAAACAAAAAAAAAAACAAAAAAAAACCATACCCTTCATCTCTTTGGATCCTTGAGGATTTAAGATTCAAATGGAATAGGCTTATGAGCCATTAATGTACATTCATCTCAATTCATTTTGCTTCCATTTTGGTTTTATTTAATCTTTAATCTCTTACCTTATTTTAACTTTGCCTATTAGCTATAAGCTGCCTCAAATATCTTCTAAGATAAAGTAACATATGGAAAGCCATCTACAACATAGATAATCAATGGATATTTGGTAAATGAATGAGCAAGTGTTAGAAAATATATATAAATACAAAGAGTACTATTACAAGTGCTTCAGAGAGCAGTTAAAACGTTTAGTTCTGGGGAAACATTGGCCCTATGCCTTTGAGATAGCCAAATAAAGATGTGGAGCAGACAGTTAGGTCTATGCTGAGAAGGTCGATAAGGCTAAAAGGAGAGGTTTGGAGTGGCCAGGGTAGATGACATTTGAAACTTTAAGACAGATGTAAGAGACTGGAGAGAGAAGAAACAGCAAATCAGGCAGAGAGCTTTGAGAAATCCTTACGCATTAAAGGTCAGGCTGGGGAAGATGTGCCTGCAAAGGAGGCTGCAGAGGGCATGGAGAGAATAAGCTGGAGAGTTCAGAATGGAGGGCATGGTCTCCAGGGATGTGGAGCAGTAAGATAAAGACTGAAAAACAGCTATCTGACCTGATGACTTGGGGACAGTCATGGTGACATAATGACTGTCCTTCTGTAACAGTTCGTCAGATGAAGTAATCTTTAAAGAGCAGAAACTCGTATCTCACATTTCTGGAGGCTACAAAACCCAAGATCAAGGTGTGGGCATCTGGTGTCCTCACATGGTAGAAGGCAGAACAGCCAGAGGGCAGATGCGCTGCACAGCCATTTTGATGTGAGCTTGAATTTCTTTACGAGGGTGGAGCCCTCCTGATTTAAACACCACTCCCCACACTGCTGCACTGGGGATGAAGCTCCCAACATAGAAATTTACACTGAGACCATAGCAAGGGACCTCAGCGAAAGCTACATTATTATAACAGTGGGGCAGAAGATACGAATTGAGGAGCGTATGGTAGTTACTAACACTGGGACAGCTGCCATTTGCTAGATGCTGTGCCAAGTGCTTAGTATCTATTTTAACATTACATCAATCTGATGGGAAATGTAGTGACCCCTTTTACAGAAGAGAAAAAGGAGACATGAGGAAGTTAACCATCCAAGGTCACATGATCGAGTCAAGATTTAGGCCAAGACAGTCAGATGTCAGAAACTGCTGTGTGGATGATATTTGAAGCTGTAGACAAGAAAGGGAGCCAGAAACTATAGATACTTCTTAGGAAATCTGGGTGGGAGGGAAAGAAGGAGAAATGAGATAGTGGCCAAAGGAGGAGGACAGCTAAAAGTAGATGGAGTCTTGTTGTTTGACTGATTGAAAGTGGAAGAGAGCGATGTCTCAGCAGTGAGTGCCATGCTGCAGATGACCAGAGAGAAGAGACAGAGCTCAGAAGGTCCCGAAGAAGTAGGAGATTGTCCTCCAACAAAGCCTCTCAGTTTTACCAGATGGGAACAGGGCAGAGATAGGTATAGATGTGTGGGACCACCTATACTCAAGTGGGAAGTGAATGGGGTTTCCTTCTTCTGCTGTTTTCTCTGGGAAGTGGGAGGTGAGATGATTGTCTGAAAGAGTGATACAGAAGTGAAGCAGTGAGGAGTTTGAGAAGAGTGAGAAAAGTTTACCACAGAACCTCAGAAAATGAGGGAGCAAAATCAGAGAAAACTTGTAGATCCTCAGATGGTGTTGAAAGCCCTGTGGAGGGTATCATGAATTTATTATGAAGCTGCTCTATGGTACGATTTTTCTTGTGTTGTTTCGTTTTTGCATCAGAGCTCAGCATTCTGGTTACAAGCACAAAGGAAAAGATTAACTTTTGCTTTGTTTTGGTTTGTTACTTTTAGTACACAGTGGCATCTCCCAGCCTGCTCTGTAAGCCCTTGACATTACCCTCTACTTTACCCCTCACTAATCAGTTACCAGATGCTGTGGATTTTAGGCTGTAACCCATGAACTGTCTCCACCTTTCGATGCTGCATAGTCTCACTATGACTGACAACAGGCTTCCAACACTTCTCACTGAATTGGAAACTTGCTGTCCACTGTCCAGCCTGTGCACAGCAGCCAACGTGAATTTTTATAATGACCATCGAATCTCGTGGCTTCCCAGCATAATCTTCTCGAGTCTGGTGCGCAGGAGGTTGAGGGGCGCTCCACTTTGGCCACCTCTTTGATCTCTGCCCTTTAGCTGCCTTCCTTTATTTCAACAGTGCACTCACCTCTGTCTTCACCACAGGACCTCCCATTGTAGCCTGTGGTTAGCAGAAGTGGGTCTGTTAACCAACTCTGCTTTCATTTTGGGATGTTATTTCTGAATTTTTGCCATGTCCCTTCAGCTTCCATCTTGCTGACCAGAAGTGCACTATCTGAATACCATTGCTTATATGGGAAGCTAGAAAAAGACAAGCTTTTTACAGGTTGTGTCACAGCTGCCAATGAAATGAGCATTAATAAAAAGAAAAGAACTATGGGGACTAGGTGGGCACCTCAGGTCTCTGTCCTGGATGAGAAGGGATTTTCCAGGTGAGGAACTGGGTGAAAGGAATGCCAGATGATTTAAGAGCAGGAATCCAGATTCAAAGCTGAACAGTATGGTGGGATCTTGCTGGAGATTGAGAAATAGGCAGTACCCCAGCTTGGCAATGCCTTATATGTTAGCTGAGGAGGTGATAGATCCTGTATGTGGAAGGCCTCCAAATGGGAAGACCTTGTACTTCACCTCATGTCAAGCAAAATGTTCACTGGGCATAGAAATTTTAGATTTTCTAATTGTCTTTATTTTTATTTCATTCTTTTTAACTTCTATTTTTACATTTTGATATATATATATATATATATATAGAGAGAGAGAGAGAGAGAGAGATAGTTATAGAGATAGATAGATATAGATGTTATAAATTGAGTTGTACATTAATGTAATTTATAAGTAACTGGTAGACATGTATTGTGAATATGCTGAAGAATTTTTATTAGTGGTATGCATAATAAAAATGTGTAGAAACTATCAATGAACTGTTGAAAGGTTTTAAACAAGGAAAATGATAGTCAGAGTTTTTTTTTTTTCTTGTATAGAATACAGAGTTCTTTAAATTTTTTGTATACTTTTAGAATGCATGT
The DNA here is from genome assembly GCA_004363535.1 of Dasyprocta punctata. Lineage (NCBI taxonomy): Eukaryota > Metazoa > Chordata > Mammalia > Rodentia > Dasyproctidae > Dasyprocta > Dasyprocta punctata. The sequence continues at coordinate 31,345 of RJWM01012953.1, read as the reverse complement.
ACTTGGAAACAACACAGGAGCCATTTACTTCACATTGTGAGTCACACAACTGAGGCCCCAGAGGGCTACATAAGTAGGTCTGATTCTGTCATTGGTTTGGTGGGACACGGGCTCCAACCAGGGTCCCATCTCCTGATGGTCCTTTGTGTTCCCTACACAGTGCTTCCTCTCTCCTTGAGTGTTCACCCTTTTTCTTCAACAAACACTGTACTTATCAGAGCCCTGCATATGTGGGAGCCAAAAGAGGCATAAAGTATGACTGTTTAATAAAATGAAAACCAAGAAAACAGCTTTGTGAAAGTGAGTCACCAATTTAGCCTAGGATATTATTGCCTATTTAGCTGTTAACCTGAAGTCTCCAGGTGTAGATTCCCTTGGGCTCTGTATTCTTGATGGAAAACCATCAGCAGTTCAGCTCAGACACTCCATCATACAAGAGCAGTGCTTTGACTTCATACTTCTAAAGCTAACAGGCTAAATTAGAGATTGAACTGAACAGATTTCTGACCTGGTAAGGTAGCATCTGTCCAAGGGGTGCACTGCCCCACTATAATTGAGCTGTGCATGTGAAGATATGTGTCGGGGATATGTGTGTGTTTCGGTCTACAGAGAGTATCTTGTAAACATTTACAGCAAAAAATCTGCTTTATAGAATCCTATATCCTGATGTTTAAATTCTGGTTCGTATCTTTGCTAACTACTTCTTGACCAGTGTAACTGATTTATTTCCCTGTGCCATCATGAGCCCAGCTACACAGCACAGGAAGAATTCTGACTCCCAACCAGATGGTGAACATGAGCTGCGCTCTCTTGGGTCCACTAAACTATTCAGAAAATTCAGTTTATAGGCGTGCAGACCTGGGTTACACATCTCCAAACAAATGTGTTTGTCAAGTTGATGATCATGTTTACCAAGATGCTTTTATCACCAGCTGAGTCCCCTTTTAATGGCACAGGTCATCTTGAAGCCATTTCAGGAAGCAGCCTGATGGGAGCCTCCAGTGGTCTGGCAGGCACAAATCTGAAGTGAAGCCTGCAGCCTTCATGGTAATGAGCTAAGACCTTGCTCACACTTACATGAATCATGGGGAGATGTTTTCATATTTGAGCAAGCTTTGCCTGGAAAAATGGACAATTCTTTAAGAGGAGATTTATATATAAGTTTTGGGGTATAAAAATCCTGATTATATTTTCCAAAGAAAATTATAATTTGATATGCATGTCTGTGTCTCTATGTATATGTTATCTGTTATAGTCTATATTCTTTAAATACAGTGTTGTTTAATTATTTTGACTACCAGGAAATGGTCATATTATTCTCTTTTTACAGATAAGGAGATTGAAGCTCAGAGAGGTGAAATAGTGTTATAAATCTAAGAAGTGGTGATTTGACCCTTTTAGTTGTCTAATAATTTTAAGAGTTGATTCTGGAAAAACAACCGACATTCTCTTTCTGGGCTGCCATGTCTTCCTCTATAAATAAACCAGGGTATTAAATTGTATAAGCAATTCTCAAACTAAAGCATGTATCAGAACCACCCAAAGGCTTTGTAGAACTCCTGGCTGGGCACCACTTAGAGCTTCTGAATCCGAGGTCCTAAGGAAGGACCTGAGAACTGTCATTTCCAACACATTTCCAGGCAGTGCTCCCGAGTGATGATTTGAAACCCACTGGAGTAGATGATCTCTCAGATTTCTTCCAGCTGGTACATCCTGGTGGGCAGCAACGAATGGTTAACTTATTAGTCTCTTGCATTGGTGGGTGATCAGAATACTACTCATGGAGTGGCTTCCCACTGATTTGGCTACTGTTGATAGTTGTACAGTTAAATTCTCAACTTGAATGGTACAAAATGCTGGTGAAAATCACCCCTTCATGTAGTCATTCTCTCACTTGTTTCACAGATATCTATTGAGCCCTCTGCATGACAGCCATTGTATTCATATTGGTGTAATCCAGATACATATGACCCTTTCTGTGATGTACCTATAGACAGTGGAGAAAAGGGATCTTTAATTTATTATTTCTAAAAGGGACTTACAAGAATAAAATACTCTTCTCTGGGATTCGTGATGATAACTTCAAACTTTATTGTAAGAGACTTCTACTGTCATTTAAGCCATAAATTATCTATTCTCTTTATCTTGTTTGATTCTTTGTTTTATTTTTGTGAGATATTTCTTTATTGTACAGCTCAGTGAGTAGCATTTCCATTAAATTTTTGCCAACCTAAATATTACCTTTTGTTGTAGTCAGGGGTTACAGGGAAAACAACTGCATATACAATACAGAATTTATAATACTGTTTTATGATGGTCACTCAGAGTTAAACACAAGAAAGTGCAGGAAAATCTGTCCACAACACTAAAGACCCAGGATATTTAGTCAAGGGCCTGGATCCCACAGCAATGTCCTGCATGAGTCCAGCTAAAGACCCAAAACGCATGACAATGCCTCCCACAAATCCAACTGGAAATTTAAGAGCCCACAATAAGGACTCATGTCAGTCTATTTGGTGGTTCTGTGCTGGGAAGGCCAAAGGTCAGCGGTGGAAACTAGAAAGTCTATGCCAACGGGGTGAAGGAGCTGTGTAGTAGGTTGAGGGTTCTACACTGGAGTCAAGAAGTCACGCTCAAAATAAAGAGCAGGCCTGCCCTGAAGAGTACCACAGCCATCCTCAGTGGCAACCAGGTCCTGAGCTTCTCTGACGATGAGTACAGTCGAGTACAGGTCAGGACAAGCTTCTCCAGTACATATCTTCCCCTCTGGAGCCAGGAAGTGATGCACAATGTGAGGAGCAGAGCTCCCCCAAGGTGAACCACAGCCACTCTCATTGATGAGGTCCCGAGCTCCTCTGATGATAATGGCCGGATCTATATTGAGGAAGCCAGCATGACAAGCACCTCCAGGAAAACCATTGACTCGAGACAGCAACTCTTGAAAGAACCCACAAGGCCTTGTTCTTCTTCTCCATGTCTCTACTTATGCTGGTAACTTTCTTCAGGTGGACCATCTATACTCAGCACCATGCTGATGTAATTCAGCTGGTGCTAAGTTGACCACCAGTTTTTAATCCATAATACCTTTCTATTCCAGATGAAACTTTGACGTTGTCCAAAGTTTTGCATTTTCATTTTTAGCATATAGTGACAGTTTAAAATCACAGCAGGAACAGAAATAACTTGTCTAAAACAATTTCCTCGCTATTATTCCAATTTTAGTAAAATGACAAGTCCTAGGAGACTAATTCAAGTGTTCACTTTCACCCTTACCTTCACCCTCAGCAGTTTGGTTTCTTTAAGGAATAAAAGATGAACAATGACAGAGTCCTTGAAGGGAGACTGTCTACTGAAAAGAAAAGAGAAGGAAAGGAAAGGAAAGGAAAGGAAACGATGGGATGGGATGTACTGAGAATGGTTGCCATTTGGTGAGTACGTATCATTTGTGAGGGACCATTGCCAAGCATTTCCATGAATTTTCAGGTGAACTTCAAACAACCAATGAGATACAAGTACTGTTAATATCTTCTTTTTACAAGTATGGGAATTGAGGATCACAGAGGGTAGGTAACTGCTCCAAAGTCTCACAGTTACTTGATGGAAGAAGGGTATTCAAAACCAGACCTGCCCAATTCTAAAAGCTCTTGCTTTTTTCAGTAAATTGTATCTCCAGTTATTGTAATTGATGTATTTTTCATAGGATGGTGCTGACTCATGGGTTTACTGGTTTTCTGACTCATTGAGTTGAATGTAGCCAGATATAATGTATATTCTGCACTGTCCATTGTATCCTTTCTCTCTTTTTCTTTTTCTAGCATGATCCCCTTACTCCATCATCTTCCTTTCCTCAAGCCTTAAAAGAATAGCTTCTTAAGAACTGTCTTTGTCTCTGAGATCCAGTAGAAATCCAGTAAGCTTGTGAGAGAGTGAGGGTGCCTTTGTTCAGGACCATCGTGTTTATTTGAAAGTGACTTTCAATCACAGATCTGACTTTATGAGCCTCATCAGATCCTCTTCTGATGAGAAAAGTGCATCAGTAAGCAATGTCTCCATGAAGTCACTATCACCTGCCTTATTTTTAAAGATTTTGTAATAGGCACTCCAATTATTGATCACTCATGATTAATATGAAAAAATAACATGTGTTTTAAATAAAATTTATCATAGTAGGGCTGAAAATGTGGGCTTTTCGTTTTTGCAAGTCAAAGACTGGTAAAAGATAGGTTATTCATTTACACATTCAAGGAGTATTTGAACAGATTAATCTGGGGGTTCAGTTTTTCTGTTTAAAGACAGAAACATTATTCTACTCTTAAAGGAAAGAGAGTTAATGTTTTTTCCCCCAGCTCATTAAAATGATTCAGAAGTCTTGGCTAGCAGACATCTTTCTAAAAAATCAATTTTTCAATAGTTTAGAGTGAATCATACCTAAATAGTCAGATTTCCCTTAAGGCGGGGGCATGCTTTCAAAATAATTAAAGTAGAAGCAGCATTATAGATCTTGAGGAAATGTGCTTGGAAGAATGTCCTTTGATTTGTTATGGATCCCATGCTTTGGTATAGTGGAATAGCACTGGAGCCAGCTTCCCAGATGCTCCACTGGGCCCTGGCTCATGGTCCATGACCAGTAGCAGAGAGAAGCTCAATGTCCATCTAACCCACACTGTCTTCACTTTTGTTAGGAAAACTCAAAAACTTAGCTTTACATAAATCTGTAAAATTCTGCATTCAGCTTCTTCCTCTGCAGTCATGTGTGTGCCTCTGAGGTTTGGCCAGTGAGATACAAGTGCACATATCCTGTGAGGGCTGAGAAGAGCCTGTACCCTCTTCTCTCCCTCCTGCATGGGCCTGAGTCAAGTGGTCACCACAAGTGCCTTAGCAGCTGTTTTTTGATAAAGAAGAAAAGGGTCATCCCCCAACCAAGATGAACCTCTGGATTTCCTTTACTGCTTATTCTCATATTCATCACCTTTGGTTATTAATAAATATGGGCTTGGTGTTCCTGCTAGAACATACATTCTGTGTGGGGAGGGGCCGTGCCCAGTTGTCACCTGCTGTGACCCAGCATCCGTGTGATGCCTGGTACAGTTTTTCTGAGCAGTTCTGTTCCAGACACTGGCTTTTCCCTGGCCCAACTTCAGGGAGGTCCACTGAGTCTTTTTCTCAGTTGCTGTGTGGTGAGATCTGTAATTGCACTGGCTGGGGATGAAACCTGTATGAGCCAGGTCTGCTCTGATGGTATTAAAGCCCTAAAACCGATCACTGTCCAGATATTTGCTATTTCAGGGGACTAGGAGCCTAGGGAGCTTGGACCACCTTAGTTAATTGTCATCTCATTAAAATTGCATCCTACCTTTAATTGTTCTTCTCCCCATCCCCACTGTCACCCTGTCCCAAGGCCCTGCTCAGCCTAACTTTGCCTGAGGCTCTTAATGTGAACGAATTCCAGTGAAAGGTTTTGAACATAGGTCAGTGTTGGTTTCTAGTAACAACATTTTCTCCTTTTAATTTTTTTCTTTTATTTTCAAAGCAGTCTAAAAGTAATAACAACCAAAGAAAACACAGAAAGTCAATCTCACCTCTCTATAGCTCCAGAACATTTTAGTTCGTTTTGACTGTTTCTATGTTGATTTAACACACTAGAAACTCTACTTTATATGTTAGTTTGTAGCCTACAGTTTGTAAGTAATGTTACTGTATATTAATGTTTCCATGTCTCTACGGTGTTCTTTATAAGCCTAACTTTATTTTTTTCCCTTTTTTTTTAACTAATAGCTGTTTGCAGGAAATAGTGATTGCCTTCATTCTGGGGAGCTGGTGCATATAGTAACACATCTGTATTATGTTTATCTCCTTTCTCTACACTGTCTTCCACGTCACTCCATCTCTTGGTCCCCTTCCTTTTTACAAAAGTTTTGTATCCCTGTTTCCTATTATTTATCTTCTGTTTTGCTCTTTATTTATAATTTGAATTTCTCAGAGAGACCACATAATATTTAAACTTGTTTGTCCAGTTTATTATTACAGTTTCAAGGTGCATCTATTTTCCTACAAATGACTTAAATGTATCCTTCTTTCCAGCACAGTAGTACTCTAGTGTGTATAAGTACTGTATTTTCTTTATCCATTCATCTGTTGATAGACACATTGGCTATTTCCAAGATCTGGCTATTATGAGTTGTGATGCTGTAAGCATAGGTATGCACATATCACTGAAATATGATATCTTTACATTTTTCAGAAAGATACCTAGAAGGGGAATAGGTAGGTCAAATGGAATTTCTAGTTTTAGTTTTTTTAAAGAATTTCCATACTGGTTTGTATAGTGGTTGTACTAGTTTATATTCCTACAATGTAAACGAGTTTCTTTTTCCCTGTAGCCTCACTAGCGCTTGTTATAATTTGATCTCTTTTTTAACATTTGATTTCTTTATGATATCCATTCTTTCTGGAGTAAGATGGAATCTCAGTGTTGTCTTAACTTGTATTTCTGTAAAGACCAGAAATGTTAAACTTTTTTTCATGTATTTACTGGCCATTTATACTTCTTCTGAGAAATATCTCTTCATTTCAGTTGCCTGTTTTTTGATTCACTCTTTTCTTTTGGGTGATCTAAATTTTTTGAGTTCTTTATATATTCCAAATACCAGTGCTCATAATTTCTGTATGTTTTGAGAGAATTTCCCTCTACTTCATAACCATTAGAATATCTACTATTAAAAACAAAACAAAAGCCAAAGTAAGTATGGGTGAGGATATAGAGAAATTGGAATTGTACTGTTGATGGAGTTATAACATGGTGCTGCCACTATAGGAAACAGTACAGTCATTCATCAAGAAGTGGAAAATAGAATTCCATAGGATCCAGCATTCCTTTGCTTGGTGTATGTGCGCCTAAGAGTTGAAAGCAGGAGCTCAAGGCAGTATTTGTACACCCATGTCCATGAAACTGTTACTCACAAGAGCCAAAGAATAGAAGTGGCCCAAGTATTCATCCATGGGAGAATACATCAACAAGATGTATGTAGACACAGTGGAATGCTGTTCAGCCCTAAATTGGGGAATTCTGACACATACTACATACAACAGGCACCAACCCTAAGGACAGTATGCTCAGTAAAATAATCTGATCACATAAGGACAAATACCACATGATTCCACGAATAGGAGGTACTATCATTATTTAACCATAACCCCCAAAAATTCATGGTTGGAAACTAACTCTCCAACTTCACATGCTGATGGTACTGAGAGATGATACCTCTGGGAGGTGATGAGGGTTAGATGAGATCATGAGGTAGAATCCCCATGCCTGTAGTGACTTTGTCAGAACAAGAAGAGAAATTCAAACCAGCAAGCTTGCTCTGCCATTCGATGCTCCCCACCAAATTATGGTGGAACAGAAGGTTCTCATGAAGTGCCAACACCGTGCTTGCAGACTTCCTAACTTCCAGATCTTTGAGTTAAATAAACCCACGTTGTGTTGTAGTATTACAGTGATGGAAAACAAACAAGGAGAGATGCCAAGAAGTGGGATAGAGTTTTCCATTACTATAGCATGTTCTTGAGATAATCAGCTTATAAAGACAAAAGGTGTTTGACTCGCAGTTTGAGAGGATGCGATTGTAGTCATCTGACTGCTGCTCTGGGCTGGCAGCGAGGCAGCACGTCATCGTGGTGGGGTGCATGACAGAGCAGAGCTGCTCATTTTGCAGCTGGGAGCAGAAGGGGGCTGGCATCTCTCTTCCTCTTAAAGATACACCACAGTGAACTACAGCTCCCACCACCACCATTCTGAAGGTTCCACTGCCTCCCAGCAGTGCCCCACTGGGTCCCCCACTTTTACGTGTGGGCCTCTGGGTCACTTAAGATCCAAACTAGCACTAGAGTGCTGAGATTCACAGATTCAGGAAGTGGAATGGTGCTTGTCAGGGTCAGGAAGGAGGGATAAGGGGACAGCTAGGGCTTGAGGGGTGCAGAGTTTCAGTTCTTCCAGAGGCAGCATGTTCTGATGTTTGTCTGTGTGCTGCCAGAGTGAGCAATGAAGCATGTTCTGGAAATGGCTGATGGTGTTGGTCTCACAGCAGCATGGATGTACTTAACACTGCTGAACCATGCACACAAAAATGGCTAAGACGGTGAGTTATGTGTTACACTTATTTTATTACCATTAAATTTTTTAAAAGAATTTTACTGCACTTCCATTTCATTCTCTTCTTGGAGGACATAAAAAGTAATTGATCAGTTTGTTGCTTAAACTGTTTTGCAGATGAAGAAACTGAGCTTTTTGTAGTTAAAGGACTTGCCCCTTCCCAGGGCTGCTCACTGGTAGGCTACGGTTTGAGCTGGCTGTGGGAAGAAGGCAGGCACTCTTAACTTGATGATTCCCAGATAAATTCAGTTCATTCTTTCAGGAGCCAGAAAGTAGTCACCAAAATATAATCCTGTTTCTGGAATTCTTGAAAGTAGCAGTGAGCAGAATGGTTAAAGTTACACTACTTTGCTGTGTGAGGGAGACCCATCAGACATCAAGTGAGTACACAAAGAAGAACACGGCAGATAATGAGCAGCATTCTAAGGAAGATAAAACACTGTACAAAATGTGGTAGCAAAAGCCTCTCTGAGTAGCAATCTTCTGCATTGAGGCCCCAGTGTGGAGGCAGCTTCAGCAATGTGACGCAGGGGCAGAAGTGTTCTTCCAAGGAACCATAGTAGGTGCAAAGGCCGAGGGATAGACATATCTGTAACACATTAGAGGAAACTTAGAACAGAGCAGTTTAGCAGGATATAGTGAGGGAGGAGAATGACAAGAGACGGAGGAGGAGATTTTAAAACGTTAACTGTGTGAGCCTTGGAATGAGGCATCTAGAGGTTTCCTGAGTATAAATGAAAGCCACTGATGGCTTTCAGATGAGAAATGGTGATTTTGGTTTTTAACTTGCAGTTGGTTTCTACTTTGTGCCTACCATATAGATGATAAGTAGATGCCAGAAATGTACCACTGGACACTTGCCCACAAGGAAATTCTAGTTTGGCAAGGAAGAAAGAGGAGGCAATGTCAGTAAAATATGACAGCACCCAACAGTATACACTCTGGAAGTAGAGGTGATGTTTAGAGGAAAAATTCATGATCAAATCAGATGAGGATTCATGTTTTATGTTTCCCTAGAAATTTTCATTGCACACCAGTGTATTAAAGTCTCAGAATTGTTTTAGTGTAAAAACCTGAGTGTTCTGGAAATGGGTCATAGAGATGATTAAATTTAGCCTGATACATTTGCACCAACAGCTGTTTTCAAATAACACATTTTGATGTCATTTTCAAGCTGTGTTTGAAGCACTGAGTTCAGCCAGTGTGACCACAGGTTGTATGCTGAGGAGGGACCTAGCGCGGTTCAGGGTGTGGGGATTGCAGGCATGCAGGGGTCATTCTGGGTGAAGGCTGCCTTCTGAGACGTGAGCAGAGAGGCATCCATGTGAAGGAATGGAGGAAAAGTGACCTGAGCACAGATCTGGAGACCCAGACATAACTCATCCTGGAAAAACAGGCTTACAATTTCAAGTAGGAAGATGAAAAGAAACATTTGAGTTTTGCTTGTTTTGTACCTTAGTGCAAGTATTTGTTTAAAATTGACACAGAGTAGGATATAATTCTCTTAGTCCTCACCTGGATTTTAACAGGACTGCCAGTTTCTGTTCCACAGGAATGGGCCCCAATCCTCTGCTGCCAGGCTACCTGCCTGACTTCCAGTCTCCTGCTTGTGCCTCTCCTTTCCGACTGCCTGCATATAGTGCAGCCCTGTCATGGGAGGGTAGACAGAGCCCAAACTCTGCACCCACTCCCTGCTGTCAGCCCAGGCTTCCTAGCAGGTGGGTTTCTGCTTGGTACCTCAAGTTCTGTCAGTGTGCTATTTCTGTCTTCCCGTTGTTTCCAGATGTTCTCACCCTGCCACCCCATCTTCTCTTCTATATTCTTCTGGCTCATTTGTACATCTGATTTTTATAAGGCAGCATAATTAAAGGATGTCACATTTCCCTGCAAGAGCATATTCTCATGCACAGCAGGACACGAGGGGATGAGAAAGCCTCACAGGTGCCCATGGGTCTCCCTTCTGTACGCCAACCTATGCCACTTGGCACAATAGGGATTTGACAGAGGTTAGTTTGTCTCACTGTTACTAGGTGATGAGTAAAAATAGTCCTTTCCTATTTAGCACTTACTATGTACCAGACACTATACCAAGGGTTTTATATTGTTAATTTTCACACCCCTAAAAGGTATATGCTATTAACTCACTTTTAAAAATAAGGAGAAGGAGGTGGGAAAGTAGTTTGCCCAAAGTCATTCAGCCCGTCAGAGAAAAGCTGTCATTTAAGCTTGTGTTGCAGGTGTAAAGAGCACACATTGGTACCTAATGCCACGAAATGTTCTACACATCAGCATGTCTTTTGGGGGGATTCTGTGCTCACTTCTAAGTGTGTATTGAGATTTACCTGGAGCATCTGGAAATAAGGATCCTAGGGCCCCACTTCAAAACATTTCCTAAGAATCAGTGATGGAGCTTAGGCATTTTTTCAAAAGCTGTCTTGAACTGTTATGGTTTATATACAGATGTCCCCCAAAGCCTCATTCTCTCATAGGGGAGGCCTTTGGGGGTGACTGGACCATGGGTGTGTGCAGTCATCACTGAATTAGTCCACTGATGGGTTTAGAGTGAGTGCGACTTTGGGAGGTAGAGCCTGGTGGAAGAGTCGTCACTGTGGGCATGGCCCGGAAGAGCAGATATATGAGTGTACCTCTCCTCCTCCCTTAATTGCTCACTGCCTCCCACCTGCCATGCCATGAGTGGTTCTTTTCTGCCATGCTGCCCTGCCTTGGAGCTGGCTGAGCTTTTGGACTGAAACCGTTATGCACTGTGAGACAAAATAAACCTTATTGCCTTCAAGTTATGGTTGTTGGGTATTATGTCTCTGTGATAAGAAAGTTACTAAGACAAGTGGACTGTAATGCAGTGGTTCTCCTATGTTAGCCTGCATCGAAATCCCATGGAGGGGAATTGCAGGGGCTGATTGCAGAGTTTCTGCTTTAATAGTTGTGAGTTGGGGCTGAGAAGGTGCATTTCTAGCGTGTTTTCAGGTGATTTGCATGCATCTAGTTGAGCCAGTTGAAGTTACAGTTATAGAAGGTGAAAAATGAGAGAACAAAGCCCTAATAAGAATGAGAGAGTGAGCATTGAAAGTGAATGCTAACATTCTCCCCTCTCTTACTCCCTTCCTTCTTCTCTTTCATTCCTCTTTTATCTTTCTTCCCTCTTACTCTCTTCTTTTCCCTGTTCTCCCTCTTCCTTCATCCCTCTCTCCCTTCTCCCTCCCTTTTGCCCTTCAGGTTTTATTTATTCTAACCAGACATTTTAATTCAGAACTCAGAAGTATTACAGTTTAGATCTAAAATGTCCCCAGAGGTCTCATGTTGTCAGAGGAGGGCTTTTTTGGGAAGTGATTGGATCATAAAGATTCTAACTTCATCAAAGCGATTAACCCATCAATGAGGTCATAATTTGATGGCATTCTTGGGAGGTGATGGAAACAGGAGGTGGGGCCTAGTTGGGAGAAGTGGGTTGTGGGAGTGTGACGTTGGGCACTATGTCTGGTCTCTGGCCCCTTTCTCTCTGGCTCCTTGCCTTTCTCTGTGGTTCCTGGCTACCATGAAGTGAGCAGCTTTCCTCTAGCACACCCTTCCAGCATGATATTTCTGCTTCAACATAGTCCAAAAAGCAATGGCCATGAACTGAATCCTCTGAAACTGTAACCCAAAGTAACTCTTTCCACCTTTAAGCTGTTTCTGTCAGGTACTCTGTCACAACAAGGGGGATGTATTGGAATGGGATTTGGAATCACACAGCTGGTACTAGTTGCCAGTTTCACTACTTATCAAGGGTCTGACTTCAGTTTCCTGAAGAAGGGAACTACTGGGAGCCACTTCCCAGGTATTTTAGTAACTGGAAGGTTGACCTTAATGTTCTCCCTTTCCACTTAACTCAGGAAAAAAACTTTTACCTTGGCAAAAGCCAGAGGATTTCATTTCAATCCTTAGTTCAGGAGATGTCTTGAGCTCTCAGTCTGCTCAGTGTGAATTTACCATGGGAGACATTTGTCCTGTCTGAGCAAGCACCTTATCTGCTACAGCTTTTTCAGGCTCCTCATTGTTCCCAAAGGAAGTGTGAGATGGGAAGGTGGTGAAAATCCTGGTGTACCTGCTGGTTTGTAGCCTAGGTCTTGGCTGTAGACAAGGGGGAGAGTGTTAGCTTTCCATTGGAAAGTAAGGCTTAGTGATACTAAGCAGAGCTGTGATGGAATTTACATGTGTGATGTTTGGTAGATTATATCTTTCCTGGAATGAGATAGTAGAGCTAATAGCTACAGCTATACCTGGATTTGGGAGATAAAAGTTTTTTCATTCATTAGCTTTTGGAAAGGGAATGGTCTTTATATCCAGAACAACCAGGTCCATACTCAAGCTCTATGTTTATTTGAATGAGGCTTCAAATGAGTTACAGGTCTATCCTGCATTTTGGTTTCCTGACCTGTAACATGGGTGACTTTCCCTCCTCATGAGATTAGTATGAGCTTCAATTAGGTAAGAGCTTAAAGTGTGTTATACATGCTTGGATCACAGGTGCCAGCTTGGTACTTAGCCCAACTTAGATGTTCCCTCATAGCACATTTTACTTCTGTTATAACACACAATATGGTAAGAAAAATACTTGTGAAAATGATTAAAGCCATGCATTGTACTAGGTCTTTTTTCATTATCTCATTCATTCGGATTAGATTCCATTTACATACTGATTTTGCCATCTTGTGAAGGAGAAACAGGGAAGTTAAAAGCATAATCCAAAGTCTTATTTCTGCTTATATTGGTGTAGACCTGTACCCAAGTGTGCCTAAACACAGCACTTGGATTCCATCATCATGTCTTATTGCCTAACCAAGGACCCAGGAAGGACCATGTAAGGAAGGAGATTCAGATTGTTTCAAGTTGGATTTTTGTGGCTAGTGGAAAGTGCCCATATTTTTGCTTTGTTTTCTAGTTCCCTGAGGTTATGAGTTACAGGGCTGGGGGATATTGGGCACTTACTTATCCTCCACTATTGATTGAGGAATAACAGAGGTGCTGTTCCTGAATTCCTCAAGTAAGCTGTGGCACTCCATAGGCCAGGATGCACATTTCAAGATACTCTTTACCTCATTTTTTAGAAAGGTCATAGGTAGAAATGACAGTGTTGAATTTTACCTGAGTCCAGTATGCCTGGAAAGCAGAAAAGATTGTGAAATACTTCCTACTATTTCTATGCCAGGAAATGACCTACTGCAAAGAATGACATGGCAAAGTCTACATGACTTTGCTATGACTCGTGGGTGCTCCCCATTACTGTCACGAGGCCTATCACAGACCATACAAATCCTTGTTTTTTTTTGTTTTGTTTTGTTTTGTTTCCTTAAAAATGGTTCACTGAACTGCATATTGTCTCTGATCAACTAGAACAAAATGCTTATTAACCGAATTTTGTTTAAGATTCTGTCTTTATCCTACATTCTGAACTTTTGTCCATCCTCAGCCTGAGTCAGAGCCAACAGGGCCAGAGGGATCCTGTGTTATGCAGAGCTCTCCAGAGACACACAAATAATAAGTTATCTAGCATCTATCATCTGTCTCTATCCATCCGTTCATTCATCTATCCCTCCATCCACCCACACATACACTGTCAGTTATCAGCTCACATAACTGTTGAGGCTGGCAAGTCCTGAGGTCTGCAGAGTAAATCAGCAAGCTGAAGACAGAAGAGAGCTGACGGTTTAGTCCCAGTCTAAGTGGAAAGCCCTGAGACCAAGAGAGCTGATGTTGCATTTCCAGCATGAAGGCAAGCAGGTTCAAATGAGGTCTAGGAAGAGACATGTTTTGAGTCCATATACCAGAAACAAACTGAGGTCTAGTTTGAAGATCACGGAAAAGAAAAGATTCTGACTTCCGTGGGGTAGGGTCAGCCTCTAGTTCTCCTTAGGTTTTCAGCTGATTGATTAGGTGAGGCCCATCCACAGTTAGGGAAAACATGAAAGTTAATCTGTGGTTTTCATTTGTAGACATGAAAGTTAATCTTGTCAGAACCACTCTCCCAGAAACACTCTGTAAAATGTTTGACTAAGTGCCTAGGCACAATGTGGGGCAATCAAATGGACACATAAAACTAATCCTGGCACAAGGTAAAGCATGCTCTTACCTACTGTCTAGTCGTGCCAGTCTTTGGTCCCATTTGCCCATACCCCATTCCTTTATTCCTTTCCATGTTACCTTTCCGTTACTGTGACAAAATACCTGAGATAATGTACAAAGAAAGAAGGTTTATTGTGAGTCATAGTTTCAGAGATTCAGTCCATGATCCTTTGACTCAGCTGCCTTGATTGGGCCTATAGCAGCACAAAAAATCATGAGGGGCACATGCGGTGCTGTGAAGCTGCTTACTTCATAACTAGGAAGCCAATAGACAAAAGGACTAGAATTCCAGAATCCCTGTTAACACCCAGAACTCTCCCTATGCCCCACTTCCTAAGCTTGCACCCTGCCCCCTGGGAGTACTATAGACCAGTGACCAAACCTTTAGCGTATGGGCCCTTGGGAGACCTTTAAGATCAACACCATAACACCATTTACATAAAATAAAAAACCTCTGCCTAACCCTTGAGATATTCGCACATCTTAGTGTATTCTCCCTATTGCAATAATTTCAGCCTCCAATGTGATTATCCCCCTACTCCTTAGAATAATACTTTGAAATAAAGTATCCTTTCTCAACCCTGGATTTGTTTGTAATCTGACAGAAATAAGCTCCATGTCCAATACCAAGTGATTGGTCAAATAATATGACTTGTAAAAATGATGCAATGTGATTCATTTTTAAAAAGAATAAACTATAATCATTGATGTGGAAGGCTGTCTAAAATACTATAGTTATAGGGAGATTGTAAGATTGTGTAATTATATTATCTTATTTACATCAAATTGAATTCAGGTATATCTTAATGTTTTGGAAATGTATTCATTAACGTTTTCTAATATCCCATTAGTAGATATCTCTGGGAGAAGGAAAATTAAGGGTAATTCTTTTTTCTCTTCTATCTTTCTGCATTGTTAAATTGTCTGTAATAAAATTTTATTATCTTTGTAAACTGAAGAACAGCTATAGTCATAATAGCTTCACGGCCTCTATTTTTTTCTCTAAAGAAGAGAGTTATAGTGGCACAGCCAGAGCCTGGTGGACTGGCCCCTGGGTGCCATCCTTGACGGCTCTCCAGCAGTGGTGCAGCCTGACAGACACTCCTCCAGGAGGCAGCTGCGGAAGGCAGTAATCTCTCTGAGAATGGCTGTTGTCTGGGTGGCCAGAGTGAAAGCATGGGGTGGCTGGTGACAGTGTTCAGCCTACAGTCAGCTTTCCTTTTTCATTTGTCCCAAGGATTGTTCAGTTTCCCAGATCCTCAGTTAAAAGACTAAGACTTTAAAGATGGAGAAATTGGACTGCCTTTCATTTAGATGCTTGGAGCTTCCATTTCTTATCCCTTGAGCATTTTCTTCAAAGTTTATCTGACATCTTCCGAGGCCCAGATGAGCTAGGTGGTGCCATTAAGTTATGGCATCATTTTGGAGAACTTTGGCCACGCCATATTCACAGCAGCATGAGCAAGGATTCTGGGACTGAACTCCAGAATTCGGCTAAATGTCAGCCTGGTGAATCCCATGCCCTCTCACAGGTGCTGCAAGTGCAGCATCCTCCTTTGTACAGAGCAGGATCGTCATGTCCATGGTACATGTGAGTGGATACTTTCTGCTTCTTCAGCATTTGTATGGGTTTGATCCTGTGTCCCCACAAAGCCTCATGTAATCATGGATGGGACTGAGTCTGGCAATTATGGTTTGTTTGCTGTCTGGCGCTGGGATTGGTGATGTGAGTGTTGCACCCACCCAGGGGTGGAGCCAACTTACAGTGTAAGAGTGGGAGGAAGGTGTGTCCACTCTCTCTTGCTGGTTTGTGCACTTGGCAGTTGGCAGCGGCCATGAATGACCACCCTGCCATGCCATGCTGCCTTGGAGCCCACTGAGTGTGGAATGAAACCACCAAGAACTGTGAGAAATAACCTTTCCTTCCATAATTTTGTGTGTCAGCTATTCTGTCTCAGCAATGAGAAAAAAGTGACTGAGACAGAATTTGGTGCCAGTGGAGTGGAGTAGTTGCTGTGACTAAACCTGACCATGTGGTTCTAAAGCCTTTGGAAATGGCTTGTGGGAAGAATTTGGAAAGGTTTGGAGATGTCGCCTGAAAGAGTGGTGCTGGAACAGCTTAGGCTGTTCCATATAGGAGATTCTGGTCAGAGCTCAGAAGACCAGAAGGCTGATAAAAAGCCTGCCAGTAAAGACCAGGCTTGGGTAGTTTTTGCTGCGAAGAAGGACTGCACTGGTTGTTGGATTCCACATGATGTATGTTATGGCTTGATAGAAAATTTGTCTACATTCTGCTCATGCCCAGAGACTTTGTCTGAGACTAAGATTAAGGGCAACAGACTGATTAATCTGGCAAAGGAAATTTCAAGGCAGTCGAATGTTGAGGTGGTGGCATGGCTATTATTGGGAGCTTTTAGCCAGATTTATGTTGCAAGTCTAGAGCAAAGAGCTCAGCAGGATGATTTAAAATATTGTGAGTTTGGCCAGTAAGCTGTGGACTATAAAGATAGACCTGAGACCTCGACTGCTGAGAAGAACAAAGAAATAAAAAAGATGGCCACAGGCCATCCCAGGTAGCAGCAGACCTCTACCTTTTGCAGCCTCAAGCCAGGAAAGGTGAAAGAGTTTGCTCAGGGGAAAAGTGCAGAGCGCCACGTTCCAGAGCAGTGACGGAGGCCACAGGAAGTTTCAAAATGGCAGTGGCTGCACCAGATGCCAGAATGGCGGTGGCATAGAGAGCCTGTTTCTCACAATTAGGTTCAGAGAGCTCAGTGATCCAGTCACTTGACCCCTACAGCCAAGAGATAGGAAAGCCTGGCTACTGCACCAGCTGGCAGTGGACCTTGGTGGCATCTACGTGGCATTGGTTTAAGTGCAAGGAAAATACGCAAATTCTAAGGCTAAGGTATCCCATCCTGCCTTCAGAGGACAATATGTAAAGATGTGAGGGTGAAGCTGAGGGTACAATGGAAAACCCAGAAGTTTGGAAAAGCCAGGAACATGAATCATCCAAGGAAAGCTACAAAAACTGAGCAGATTGGTCTTAAGAGAGAAGCTATAGAAGTTAAAACCCCTGGAAGTGCCATGGGGGTGGAGTCACTTGAGCCTTTTGGAGCTTACAACCAGATTGCCTCAGATGCTGAGTGTAGAACTCCAGGACTTAATATTCGCCCTACTGGATTTTGGACTTGCTTTGGTTCCAATGCTTTGTATGCCCCTGTTTGTAACTTTTGGAATGCTAATGTTTGTCTTGTGCCTTTGCATTTTGGAAGTGTTTAACTTGTTTTCATTTGTATAAGGGATTACAGTTAAGAGTTTGCCATAGATTTTGGAGGAGATTTGGGACTTGGACTTTTCAGCAATGCTGAAACTGTTAGGACTGTGGCATCTCTTGGAAATGGACTAAATGTCTTTTGTGTAAAGGATATGCATGAGTCCTTGGGGGGTCCATGGGTGGAATGTATGGGTTTGATCCTGTGTCCCCCCACCCCAACCCCGCAAAGCCTCATAATCATGGACGGGGCTGAGTCTGGCATTTGTGGTTGGTTTGTTGTCTGGCACTGGAATTGGTGATGTGAGTGTTGCACCTGCCCTTAGGTAGAGCCCTGACTTACAAAGTAAGGGCAGGAGGAAGACATGTCCACTCTCTTGCTGGTTCGTGCACTTGGCAGTTGGTGGTGGCCATGAATGGCTGCCCTGCCACCTCATGCTGCCTTGGAGCCAACTGACTATGGACTGAAATCCCCAAGAACTGTAAGAAATAAACATTTTCTTCTGTAATTTTGGGTGTCAGGTATTCTGTCTCAGCAATGAGAGAAAAGTAATTAAGACACCATTGATACCAATTTACACATATGAACTCTTCGGGTGCTGGTGCTCATGCTCCCTCTCTGCACAATTCCTTTTGCACTTGCACTGAAGCATAATTATATACTAGGCTTCTGTGAGATGCTAGGGCGGGAGAGTTCTGGTTCTTGGAAAAAAGTTTTACAACTATAGTCATGTTCCTTTTCCTCATAGATTCATTTCTGGACTTTGGTGAAATATAGAACAAAACAACGACTTTGTGTGCTATATTGATTTGTTTCCTGGCTTTTGTAATAAAACAGCTATTATGCAGCCTCTCTGTGTACAGTTTTATTCTATCCAGTCCCCTCTGCTTCAGTTGTGTGTGTGTGTGTGTGTGCATGTGCATGCGGGCTTCTCCTAAGGATCTCACACACAAAGACCTAAGTCTTTTGAATATTATCTCTGTGCTGTTTAGTTTTGCTGGCTAAACCTGACTGAAGAGACACATTGTTGCCTATTTTCCATATTCTGTCCAGTAAATGGTTAGTTGTCAGGACAATGGCACAGAAGGTAGGGGGATCATGGATAACCACATGAGTTCCTTAAATAAACACCATCAGAGCAAATTCCAGTGTCTGCCTGAATGCTAGATTAAAATGTTGCAGACGTGTCCTTTGTTTCACAAAATTTTTTCCTTTAAGAATCAGTTATAGTTGTAGACACTTGTAGTTTTATGAAAAATCCAAGTTAAGGCATTGTCTCTGTTGAACAGTACATCATGTAGTATATTAAGCATGAGTTTTGTGTCCTCTACCCTCAGCCCCCAGAAGACAGTTAAGTACTGTGGTCATCTGTGGTCTCTCAGTAGCAGATACAGAGGAAGTCCCTAGTACATGTTGGAAGAATGAATAATCTTGTCTTCATGAGGGTCCTGATAGATGGATTTTATTATGTAAATCTGCAAAGAAATTAAATTCAGAAGATTTAAGTGACTTTTCCTAAGGTCCTTAAAGATTGGGGGTACAAAATAAGAGCCAGATCACCCTGACTGTGAAAATCACATTCTTCGTGATAATATACTACTTCACTGTCAAAAAAGTGAGTAGACATTAAAAACAAATTTCATTGCTAACATGAAATGTTTACTTTTCAAAACAATAGTGGAAAACCTTTTTCAAAAGTAAAAAAGATAAAAAGAAATAATGTATAATTTAGAGTTCATTGAGAATAAACAGTTCTGCCCTTCAGAGGGTGAATTTGTGTCTAGCTTATTTGCACACAAAGCCGTGAGATTGACTTTCTTTCTGTAGAAGTAAGGTATTTGGTTGGTAAGTGAAAATTTTGGTCAGTTACCTGGGTCATGTCTGGTCTACATGATAGAAAAGCCCCAGATGTCTTCCAGTCACCAGATCTTTGGCTTTGTGTGCGCATTACCAGACCCACTTGCTGGCTTTTTCACATGAGAGTCACTGTTTGACATCCTATAGATCCCACCATCCTTAGGAGGCGTTTGTTTTGTAAACTAGCAGAGTGGGAGCAGGAGACTAGACTGGAGACTGAAAGTGGTCCCTGATAGAGTGTTGATTGGGGTATGATGGAATAACTGAGTTAGGAAATGTGCTTTGTCTAAAAGAGCGCAGCTTATTTTAAGATCATCTTCTTCTGTCTTGTTCATGACACAGCACATTATGTCAAATGACTCTGAAGCTGGGTTTGTGTTTCTGAGTCAGTGGGACAAAACAAAAAATTGAGAAAGTAATGTCAGTCGCTGGCTTCTTACATGATTTTCTTAAAACTAGATTTTGAAAAAACAAAATGATGGAATCTACTACTTCAAATCTTGTAGTAGTATCTTAAAGAAAATGACAACTGAAATATTTTCATATATTTTCCAAGTTTTCTTTTCCCCAAAAGTGGGTGAGCTGTTTATAAAAGAGCTGTTTCTCTGGGTCTTAAGGGTGTTGCTCATAACATTCATGTATTTTGCTGACAAAATAATAATTTTTTCCTCTTGAAACCAACATGTGGTCCTTAAAATAACTCTAAAGAGAACATTTCCTGTGAAGACAAGTCCAGAGATATTACCATAGGGAGATACTTTCTGTGCTGGGAAACTGAATTCCATCACTCACTGTTTTAACAACTTTCAGTTTCTGTAGCTTGCTCTCATGACCCCAAAAGTATATATCTCCACATGTTGTGACATCATAGATCTCTCCTCAAGCTTTATGAACTTAGCCAGCATGAACCTAGGAAGCTCTGTAGGCCAGTGATGTCCAATACGCCAGGAATAGGGGGTCATAATAACAACCATAGTTGAACATTTGCCATGTGGCAGACACCTTGCTAAAGTGTTTTGTTTGCATTATTTTCCTTGATTATCATAACTACTCTGAGAGAAAAACAGCATAATGCTAGCCTCTCACAGTTGAGAAAATTGTTGCAGGGAACCCTTGACTAAGCTCATAAGCCCTGAGTTACTGCCTCTGTTCAATTCTGGGCATCCCCTAACTTCAACTCCCATTCGTTTTGTTGCCTTGCCTGCATCTGGTGCTGCATCATCTGTGGAAAGAGTCCTGCCCTCAAGGCAACTATCATTGGAATTAAAAGAGTTAGATTTAGGGAAACAGACCCTATGTAGAACAGGATGATGTAATTCTAAATCCCCTGTTGTGGGATTATAGGGAAAGAGCCATTAATTATGATCTACCTAGGGAAGGTGTTTTGGATATGGCCTTAGGCTAGGTGGGAACAAAATAGGGCATCTGCAATTATCTAGAGATTTGGGTCACTGTGGGTGCCAAAGCAAATGATTTCAAGCTAAAGAGACTGCACTTTATGCTCTGAATAGTTTGGAATTGGATGCCCACGCCACTGGAATCTGTTGGATTTTTGCCAGCTCTTCTGTATTTCATTTGACTTGTCTTGGTTGAGATGAGCTTCCTGCCCCAGTTGAAGGAGACTGCAGGATGGCACCGCCACAGCAGGGAGTGTTGTAAGAAGAGTCAGGAGACCTGGGTTATGACTGCTTCCATAGCTGCTTGGCCCCAGGAGAGCATCTCCCTCTCTGGGCTCATTTTTCCATACTGGAATAGAAATACACTGAATTTAATGGCTTCCAAGGGTGAAAGTTCAGTTTCTCTGTTTTTAGAACTGAGAAAAAAGAATAAGAAGAGAGAAGAGGAAGAATCTAGAAGATTTAGAATGTCGGAATTTCATGGCTTGTGGGGCTGTGTCCTTAGATGTAGCCTTGCAGAGGAGCTGCCTGCAAATGAAGCTGCCTTGCCTTTTCTTTCCCCTCCCTTCCCTACCCTCCTGTCCCCTCTTCTCCTCCACTTCCCTTCCCTTCCTCCATCTCTCGTATTCCTTCCTTCCTTTTTGAGACAGATTGTCTCTTTGTAGCTCAGGCCTCCAACTTGCTATGTATTTTAGTCTATCCTGGACTTGCGATGTTCCTACCTCAACTTCTTGAGTGCTGGGATTATAGGTTTTCACCACCATGCTAGTCACCTTCCTTTTCTATCCAGGGAAGTCAAGGTCTACCCCTCCAGTATTCATGGTATGGTTGTAAGATCCCAAATTCCAAAGTGAGAGAAACTAGGTTGAAATCTTTACCAGGCCCTTATTACCTAGATGACTTTGAGCAATTTAGATAACTTGTAATGTTTCTGTAACTATAACATAATAGAATTCAGTGCTATAGACTCTCATTCTTAGAATCTGGTTTTATCACTATAGAATCTAATTCTCAGACCATAGGTTTGTTACTAGCACGGAAGATGTTAGCAACTGAACCCAGAGCAGTGACTGAAGACCTATTATTTACCTGATTAAAATACAAGTTTTATATACCACTCTTCTATGCACCTACAGTAGTTACTAATAGCATTTTCATGTACTGCTTGAACCAGCCTTCTCTAGGCTGGGAGAACTAAAGAACTTCTATTCTACTGAAAGATGGTATTCACAGTGCATTGCCACCACTGCGTCTGTTCTTCCTAGGGAGAGGCTTGCACCTGCTGGTCAACCATTTTCTAAGCACATGTGTCGACCTTGATAGGTTCCATTGTCCCTGTGTTAGATATATGAGAATATATTACTGATGGAGATTATATGAGGAAATATATTCCTTGTCTCTTATCCCATAGTATTCAAGATCACAAGTTAAACTTAATAATCTTTTCTCCTTATTCTGTCAACAGAAATGGAACATCCTGTGTGAATAGGTATGTGGGCATATGTTTAATTTTCTTGTGTAAGTTGATTCATCTGTGCCTCCTTGTCTCTTTTTTTAAAGCTATAAATTTTTTAAATGAACCTTACTTACGATGTTTTAGGCGTGGTTGAGTGTTGGAAACAAGAGGGGAATGGATATAGAGATAAATAGTCTTTAAGATAGTCTTTCTAGTGAGGAGTAGATGAGACATGGGATAGAAACAATATAAAGATTATTTTAAAGTAGGTTAAAAATAGTGTGCTTATTTATTAAACACCTACTGTAAGTCAAAATATAAGATCAAGGATTTAAAAATATGTAAAGCACAGCCCTAACTACATAGGCACGTGTAAGCTGTAATAACTGCGAAGTGTAAGTAACAAATTCGTTGGGCAGAACTGGAGTCCATGAGAAAATGAGCACCGTGAGGGCAGGAACCTCATGTCTCTTGATCCTTACTGCATCTGTAGCACTGGACTAATGTTTGGCACATAGTTAGTACCCAGTGCATATTTCTGTAATAAGTAATGAATATATCATAAAGTTTTATATTAAATAGGTAATATAAAACAATTTAATTCTCATTTAAAAAGAGGTTGTTTTTAGGTGGTAGATGAAGGGAAAGAGACTGGTTACTGTTTGAGAAGTTGTCCTTCAGCAGGTGGCAGAACAGCTCAAGTTTGGATTCCTCATTCACTTCTCTGTTTTGTGACTTGTTCTGGAGGTGTATAACTCCAATTCAGAAGCCAGAATTTGTGCAATGTTTTTCAATTAGTCTTCTATCAGTTAGGAGACTCCCAGAGTGAGGAGACCTTGCTAAGTGATCTGGGGTTTATGTAGAGGAATTTGGGTGCTGGATATGGGCCAAGCCCCTAATTCTGTCAGTTCTTTAAAATTATTATCAGAGGCCACATCTGTTGGTGGCCTTCCACACACAGATGCCATTATGTTTCACTTTTTGAGGGTTCATGCTTCATGGAACTTTGGAGCCCCACCAGTCAGGAAAGGTCTTCACAGTCTCTGAAACTAACTAAGCATGTCTTATGCCTGTGTGAGGTACCAGATTTACATCTGCTGCCGCATACTTTTAAAATAACTTCAACCTGTTGCTGGAGAGCTGTATGCTCTTCGGTTGTATGTTCCCCTTCCCTGAACCAGACTGCATGTCAGTTCACTCTACAGAGACACCAGTACCCTCTGCTAGCAGAGCAGAGCACCACTAAACTCTGTCTTGGTCAGTCTGATTGGCTTGTTGACCTTGGCAAAGCTAACCTGCCCCACCCCCCTACCCCAGTGCCAAGCATACTGGCCACCCCTAGACCTTTCTCTGACACTCCCATGGGGCCGAGGCCTACTCTTCCCCCAGATTTCACCTCCCTGTAGGAATACAAAGGAGCACAGAATCCACCACTTACCCCACCCCATCCCCCTTTCTGGAGAAGATAACCATTCTGTTGACTATTATAATGCATTTTCTGTCTCCCAGCAATCCATATAGTCATTAATTTCTGCTGCTGACATCAGAAAAGAGGATTATGTATATGTCTAAAACTGTTCCCAAAGTGCTCATTAGTCATAGATAATTGAAAAACTGGTAGGGAAAGATTTGGTGTAATAGGAGCCCCTGCCTTTGAAAAGGGATTGCAACCACCAGATAATTGCAAACTCCAGTTTGTGACCACTCAGACTGAATCTGTCCATCCATATGGGAAGTTGGCAAGTCTCAGAACCCTAGGATGATTGCTTTGTTAACATTCTAAGGCGAGGCTGTATGCAGACTGGAGCCCAGTGGATCCACAACATAGGTGAATCGCCCTTAGGTCTCTTTCCTGCCTTTAGACCAAGGAGCAGGTTTTGGAAAAGATGCACCATGTTCCCCTTACATATGTTATTTTTATTCTACCTTAATCTAATCTGATCACAAAAGGTGTTTGTGTACAGCTGCAGAAATAATACAGTAGAATACCCTGCACTGGAGCCCAAACCCTGAACTATCTTCTGAGTATTTTTCTAGAATTTTCCTAGAAGCATATGTCTTTACATTTAGTGCAGCCTTTAAAAATTCTAAGCATGATCATTCTCTGAACATTACTCTACATCTTGCCATTTTCCCTTATTTTGGACTTCTTTCAGATCCATAATTTAATTCAAACTCATTTATTTTAATAGCTATATGGAAGGTGATTAGAGTGCCCTATTTGATTTACTCTGACCCGAACTGAGAAGGGAATACCTTTGAAAATATTATGCAAGAATGTACATTCAGAGGAAACTAATTAGAAATTATAGGTTAGTAAAAATCAAAATATCCCCTCAAACTCTCCTACACTATTGAAAACTCTGTTCTGTGTGTTTGCAGGAATGTATTTCACAGTAGTCCCTCTACTTTCTTTGTTAATGTTCTTAAGATGAAGTCATAACACGATGTTTGGCAGCAGTGCACATTTTTCAGTTGGATTCATTGTTTTAAGGATAAAAACGATTTCCCATTCTAACCCTTTTTTACACTGTAGGTTGATCTACCAACAGAATGCTCAGGACTTCCCGCCAGTAGGTCCTCTTTGCTTTGCTGTTCCTCCAGTTCTGCCTTTCTTATCCAGGAAGCCCTGGTCCCTGCCCCTGTCCTTTCCTGGTGCCCATCTCGGTGACACACTAGAGGCCATGAACTGTGCCCTTGGGGCTCCTGCAGTGAACCTGCTCCATTCCATGACATCCATTGCCCCACAGCATCCACGCCCTGACACAGCAGTCCCTGCCTGCCTTTCCTGTGCAGGCTCAGGTATTAACCTTAGCTCAAAGATTTCATTCCTCCTCGTGGGCCAAACTAACAGGTCCTTCCTTGGTTTCCCAGAACACTGCATGTTCCGCCTTTCCAGCACTTTCTATGTGGTTCTAAGGGTCTTTGTCTTCCACTGGTAGAGTCCAAGGTATCAATGTGAGCTTTTTGAGTTTAGAGGTGCCTCTGTTTCTTGTATCTCCGGACCTAGATCTTGGCACAGGGTAGATGGAACTCTACATGAAACTGTATCTATTGAGATGCTTGCTAAATGCATTAGCTTGGACTTCTGGCAGAGTAGAGAAAACAGCCTCTCTGAGAGACACCATCTAGACATGGGAATATAACATCGTGAGGAAGACAAGAAGAAAGGAAGTGGGTCCCTTGGACCCAGGAAGAGTTTAAAGTCTGAATTGAAGCCCACATAGAGAGTAAAAAGAAAAACTTCAATGAAGAAGAAGGCAGGAGCTGGTGGTGCCTTTGCCTAGAGCTGGACTCAGTGCATGAGGGGAGTGTTGGAACCTGGGATGCATGGTCGTGGTGTCGGTAGTGGCTGGCGACCCTGGGAGCCTCTGTGGAGAGACTCAGCAGTGGAGGGGAGCAGCAAACATGGAGGACTGTGCTGGCTGGCAGTGAGTGCAGAGGACTTGGTTCTTCTGCGGGAGAGAGTGATTGGCTGGGAGCCATTTTGGAATCAGGCCGGATAAACCCGGAACCAGAACTGTTGCTGGCTTCCTCCAGCAGCTCCTAGCTGGGCGCAGACCTGTGGAGATTGTTTGGACTGTGGCAAGCCCAGTGAGTCGTCTCAGGGCAGGCCTGCCAAAGTTTTCTACTACTCCACCATAAAGCAACTGCTGGCTTGCAGGTTTACAGTGCCATGATTCAGGATGCTGTCTCCACAGGCTGTCAACTAGTGAATCCAGAGAGAATCCTGGGGTGGGCTTATTTTTTTCTTTTGTTGTTTGTTTGTTTTATTTAGTTTCTTTTTTATTTTTCTTTCTCTTTTATTGCTTTTTTTTTTTTTTTCAGTGTGAATGTGGTTTCTGGCTTCCTTGTGGGTGTGGTTTTGTTCTGTTCTACCTTTTGTCTCTTTCAGTCTTCTGTATCAGTTTCCACAAGTTGGTGGGAACCGTCTTTGTCTTCCAACCTATTTGTAATCTCTTTCTCTTTTCCCATTTCTCTGCCTTCTGCTTAATCCATTTTGGGCCCTGACTCTTGAGGACAGAAGTGACATATTGCAGATTTATGTATTGTATATGATTGTTTTGCATTCTGTTGTGTGGTCACAAATTCAATTCATTTGGTTGAGGGTTGCAAATCAGGGGTTGGCTCAGTTTATTGTTTTGTTGATTGTGTTTGGTGCTGTTGGTGCCACTACAGCCAAACTTAACACAGTTGTTGAGGATAGCTGTTGGATCTGATGGTCCAGGACTGAGATTCACTGGGCATCGAGGAGAGTACTGAGGCACAGTACCAAAGAACCAGTGACTGGGCTAGGCAAGAAATAGCTTCTCATCTCTAACAAACTGAGGAGGTGGAATCTCCCAACAGACTCTGAGCCCAGGAACTAGCTACACTTTCAGATACCTCAGAGAAGTGATCATCACCTGGATGTCCTTAATACCACCAATAAAGCAACCCACCATAGGCAACTAACAAGTATCACTCTAGGAATTAAACTAAAAAAAAAAAAAGGAAGAAAAGAAATGAGACGACACTTAAACAAGACACAACCTCAGACACCCAGTTCACCAAAGGCAAACCTAGGGGGCAATGAGACTGGAAAATCCAAAAGCCCCCTAACAGGTCTCTCCAAAGGCGGTAACAAAGCAATTGAATGAAGCTCTGGAAAAAATGAAATCAGAAATAATCTCTCAAATACTACAGAGATTACCATGCCTAGTGATGTTAGAGCAGACACAGACAGAAAAATATACATGCTTAAGCAAATTATAGAAGCACAACATAGGAAGCAAATGGATTCTATAAAGCAGATTCAAGCAGATATCCAGGAGAATAAAAACTCCATTGAAAGTATTCAAAGCAGATTAGGCCATCGTGAGGGCAAGATCTCAGATATTGAAGACAGTCTTGCAGTTAGTGACCAGGAAAAGAAAGATTTCTCAAAACTAGTAAGGAAACATGAGAAATCAATCCAGCAGCTTCTAGATGAGACAAGAAGAATAAATTAAAATTAATAGGAGTCAGTGAACAAGCAAAAGATACCACAAATGACATTAAAAACGTCCACAGACATCATGACAGAAAACTTTCCTGGTAGAGAAAAAGAATTTGACATACAAATAAATGAGGCATATAAAAGTCCAATTAGCAATGATCAAGAGAAAAATCTACTTCCAGGCATATCATAGTCAAGATTCCAGAAATTTAACACAAAAATAAAATCTTAAAAGCTGTTAGGGAAAAGAAACAAATCACTTATAAAGGAAAACCCATCAGAATTACAGCTGACTTCTCAGCACAAAATCTCAAGTCAAGGAGAGTTTGGAGTGAAGTACTCCAAGTTCTAAAGGAAAACAACTTTCAACCCTTCCCCCTAATTGTTTGCCTTTCCTGGTGGATTCCTTCTGTTGGGGATCATGGATTTGTAGTCCTTATTATCTCTTTCTAAAATGTCCTGCAGAACATTTTGGAGTGCTAGTTTGGTGGTCATAAATTTCCTCTGATGTTCTTGGTCATGGAAGTTATCTTATTTCTCCATCAATTTGGAAAGATGGTTTTGCGGGATACATCAAACTGACAGCCCTCGTTCCCTCAGTGGCTGATAAAGTGTGATGCTAAAGGGATAATTTGGGAGAGGCTCTCATCAGTTTCTACCATCCTTTTTTATGTTGAGCTTTTTCCTTTTGGTCCCTAGATGAACAGAGCTCCTTCTTATTAGAGGTAAAGAGGAGTCCTGAGTGCTGTGGTTCCAGTTGAGAGGAGGTTCATTCATCTCTGTGTAAATTTGTGTTCATTGCTAGACCACTGGACCTAGAAGACTGGTTCACAGCCCTGACTGGGTTCTCTGGAAGTAGAAGCCCAGGCCAAGTTGGGGGTGTGAGACATTTATTAGGCTGGTCATTTGTGAAAGCAGGCAACGGGGTGGGATTGGGAAAGGAGGAAGTTGAATGACATTTCAGTGCTACCACACCTTGGCTAAAACCCAGCAGTGTGTTCTGGGGCTAGAAGTGCCTGTGTACCCCAGCAGAGGCCTCCTCTCATCAGGGTGCTCCTGTTGCTACTGCAGGATCTGACTGAGCTGGCCACTGGTGGCTGTCTGTGATGCCAGTCTTCTTACAGCATCAAGTCCTTCCACAGTGGGGAAATTCTGGCCATAGCATCTTCCTCTCCACCATGCTCCCTGTGTCCAAGCTACAACCCTGACCTGTAATTTCTTGGTCCTTAATCCTTCTGGCTATTCCTTCAACCCAGTTATCCAGATCTTAATGAAGGCCCTCCTCTTTTCTGTTGGTAATGACAGCTTCAGAGCTGTTTTCCTTATCCCTGGCCTATGTGCTCCTAAAACACTGAGAAAAAGCTTCTGAAAAATGCAAACCCAGTCTCTTTTCTCCCTACATAACCCTCCTTGCTTCATTTTCCCCCCCACATAACAACACTTCATTGCTCTCGGACAGCTGCAGTGCAGATTACAAAGCCTGCCTCTGCATCCTCCGTGCCTCCCATGCTCAAGCCCTGCTACGTCCCAGCCATGTCTGGATCACCCTATCCTTTGGCAGTGCTGTCAGGGGCCCTCCTCTTTTCGTGGTCTTTGCTACAGATGCTTGCTCTGCTGGGGAAGCTCCTGGTAGTCTGACAGTGTGTGAGCTGATCCTGGCTCATCTACCTACTTACCTGGGACTCTGCTACTCTGTGGACGGAGCCTCCTGCCGTGAGCATAGGCACAGAATAGAATCAAGCTCACTTAGCAGTTGCAGTTGATGCCTGAAGTACTACAGAGGAGAGCACTCCACTGTTGGTCCCGTTCTGCACTGGCCCTTTCCTAAAATTACCCCTTTTAAGTCTGTGGCACTAAGGGATGAAGGTGGAACATAGTTTCCATTTTAACTTTCCTATAAAAATTAACCTGTTAAAAAATCTGAATTTAATGGGTGAGGATTCCAAATGGTGCTACTTTTTAAACACACAGGACTCTTGTTCTAAAACTACTCTTGATTCCTTTATTCATTCAAAACACCACTGAGAAAACTATCTGCTCCAAATGGTGATATTTTGAAGAAAATGGCTTTGGGTGTCATTTTTCTCTTTTTAAAATTTTTAATTCAATTTTTAATTTTTATTAGTACTTATTTGCAGGACATAATGATTGCATTCCTTGTGGGGAATCAGTACATGTATGTAGCACACCTCAATTCATTTTTGCTAATATTCTTCTCCTCCCTCCCCTTTCCCTCCATCTCTTGGTCCCCTTTCCATTTCCAGAAGATCTATTTCACTCTCTTCTATTATCTGTCCTTTATTTTGCTGTTTAATTATATTTGGGGTTTCTCATATGTGAGAAACCATGGAATATTAAGGTCATGTGTCTAATTATTTCACTTAAAATTATGGTTTCAAGGTACATCCATTTTTCTATAAATGATTCAAATTTTTCCTTCTTTATGACAGAGTAATGCTCCATTGTGTATAAATACCACCTTTTCTTTATCCATTCTTCTGTTCATAGACATATAGGCTGCTTTCAAGATTTAGCTATTATGAATTATGCTGCTGTGAACATGGGTGTGCATGTACTGCTGTGATATTCTGTCTTTCACTCTTTCAGGAAGATACCTAGAAAGGGAATAGCTGGGTCAGTTGGTATTTGTAGTTTTAGTTTTAGGAGGAATCTCCACACATTACTAGAATACTGGGTCTATTAGTTTACATTCCTGCCAATGATGTAGAAGGATTCCTTTTTCCTGAAGCCTTGCTAACCTTTGTTGCTTGATTTCTTGATGATAACCATTTTTTCTGGAGTAAGATGGAATGTGAATATTACTTTAATTTGCATTTCTCTCATGGCCAGAAATGTTAAACATTTTTTCATGTATTTGTTGGCTATTTGTACTTTTTTCTCTGAGAAGTATCTAATCATTTCAGTAGTCCATTTTTGATTAGGTCTTTTATTTTGGGGTCTTATTTTTTGTTCTTTATATATTCTGAATATTAGTACTCTGTCCAAAGGAATAGTTAGCAAATTTTTCTTCTTCATCTGTAGATTGTCTCTTTGCTCTGCTGTTTCCTTTGCTATGCAATAGCTTTTTATTTTGACACGATACCATTTGTTAATTCTTGATGTCATTTATTGTACAATGGGGGTTCTGTTCAAAAAGTTGTATACTTACGACTTCAAGAGTTTTACCCATTTTATCTTGCAGTAGGCTGAGTGTTTCTGTTTACATATTTAGATCTTTGACCCATCTTTATTTTAAGTGTAGTGCATGATGAAAGATGTGAATCTGCATTCAGTCTTCTGCATGTGGACAGCCAGCTTCCCCACACCATTTATTAAAGAGGCCGTCTTTCCTCCACTTTGGTTTTGACCTGCTTGTCGAAGATCAGATGGTTGAATGTGCCCGAGTTTGTTTCTACATCTTCTTTTCCTCTTCTGTTGATCAATGTTTCTGTTTGGTGCCATCGCTATACGGTTTTTCTGTAGCTTTTTAATATAATCCGAAACCTTGGATTGTGATGGCTACTGATTTGTTTTCTTTTACCCACAAATGCTTTTGCTGTTCTGGGTCTCTTCTAGTTCCATATGGACTTTAGGATTGTTTTGTCTAGTTCTCTGAGGAATACTGTTATATTTTGATTGGGATTGATTTGAATCTGTACATTAGTTTTGGAACTATGATTATTTTTACAATATTGGTTCTGCTTATTCGTGTATAGGGAATATCTTTCCATTTTCTGATGGCCTCTTCAATCTCCTTTTTGGAGATTCCTACAGTTTTGTTGTAGAATCCTTGGTTGAGTTACTTTCTAAGGATTTAATTTGTCTTGATATCATTGTTTTTTTTTTTTGACTAAAATTAGATTTTATTTTTTTTATTTTTTATTTTTTTAATTTTTTTATTTTAAAGATAGTAAAATAGAATGTAACAAATGAAGTCAATCAAAACAAAGCAGTAGGAGTGGCACAGAACTTCGAAGACCAATAATATGAGTACAATAGCTACTATAACATACCTTGCTATCTTCAAATTAACTGACCATTCCAACAGATGTAGTAGGATTGAACCAAAAACAAAACGATACAAAATCAATAAAAACAGAATATAAAATAAAG